>JAUJYP020000143.1:0-84068 GCA_030674075.2 Linum usitatissimum | reverse complement strand
GGATCTAAAAATCAATTTTAATCGATATTGGCTTAGCGTGTTAAGAAATGATTTTTTAAATTCATTTGCCTATTATTTGAAGGGATTAAGATGATGAAACCTCCATTTCTAGCCATTCCCAACATACACGTCAAATACTACGCTTTTTAGAAAACTTCTATTTTCACTTCAAAATTTGTCAAGTGACCTATGGAAATGAGGTATGTTAACATAAAAACTTCAAACGTTTCCTATCCGCTAATATTTGATAGGCATGTTGGAAAATGCTAAAAAGTTCTAGTTTCATGATGGTAACCCCCGCAAATACAAGTCAAATGGATCTAAAAATCAATTTTAATCGATATTGGCTTAGCGTGTTAGGAAATGATTTTTTAACATCATTTGCCTATTATTTGAAGGGATTAAGATGATGAAACCTCCATTTCTAGCCATTCCCAACATACACGTCAAATACTACGCTTTTTAGAAAACTTCTATTTTCACTTCAAAATTTGTCAAGTGACCTATGGAAATGAGGTATGTTAACATAAAAACTTCAAACGTTTCCTATCCGCTAATATTTGATAGGCATGTTGGAAAATGCTAAAAAGTTCTAGTTTCATGATGGTAACCCCTCCAAATACAATTAAAATGGATCTAAAAATTAATTTTAATCGATATTGGCTTAGCGTGTTAAGAAATGATTTTTTAACATCATTTGCCTATTATTTGAAGGGATTAAGATGATGAAACCTCCATTTCTGGCCATTCCCAACATACACGTCAAATACTACGCTTTTTAGAAAACTTCTATTTTCACTTCAAAATTTGTCAAGTGACCTATGGAAATGAGGTATGTTAACATAAAAACTTCAAACGTTTCCTATCCGCTAATATTTGATAGGCATGTTGGAAATAGCTAAAAAGTTCTAGTTTCATGATGGTAACCCCTGCAAATACAAGTCAAATGGTTCTAAAAATAAATTTTAATCGATATTGGCTTAGCATGTTAAGAAATGATTTTTTAAATTCATTTGCCTATTTTTGAAAGGATTAAGATGATGAATCCTCCATTTCTAGCCATTCCCAACATACACGTCAAATACTACGCTTTTTAGAAAACTTCTATTTTCACTTCAAAATTTGTCAAGTGACCTATGGAAATGAGGTATGTTAACATAAAAACTTCAAACTTTTCCTATCCGCTAATATTTGATAGGCATGTTGGAAAATGCTAAAAAGTTCTAGTTTCATGATGGTAACCCTTGCAAATACAAGTCAAATGGATCTAAAAATCAATTTTAATCGATATTGGCTTAGCGTGTTAAGAAATGATTTTTTAAATTCATTTGCCTATTATTTGAAGGGATTAAGATGATGAATCCTCCATTTCTAGCCATTCCCAACATACACGTCAAATACTACGCTTTTTAGAAAACTTCTATTTTCACTTCAAAATTTGTCAAGTGACCTATGGAAATGAGGTATGTTAACATAAAAACTTCAAACGTTTCCTATCCGCTAATATTTGATAGGCATGTTGGAAAATGCTAAAAAGTTCTAGTTTCATCATGGTAACCCCTCCAAATACAAGTCAAATGGATCTAAAAATCAATTTTAATCGATATTGGCTTAGCGTGTTAAGAAATGATTTTTTAACATCATTTGCCTATTATTTGAAGGGATTAAGATGATGAAACCTCCATTTCTAGCCATTCCCAACATACACGTCAAATACTACGCTTTTTAGAAAACTTCTATTTTCACTTCAAAATTTGTCAAGTGACCTATGGAAATGAGGTATGTTAACATAAAAACTTCAAACGTTTCCTATCCGCTAATATTTGATAGGCATGTTGGAAAAAGCTAAAAAGTTCTAGTTTCATGATGGTAACCCCTGCAAATACAAGTCAAATGGATCTAAAAATCAATTTTAATCGATATTGGCTTAGCGTGTTAAGAAATGATTTTTTAACATCATTTGCCTATTATTTGAAGGGATTAAGATGATGAAACCTCCATTTCTGGCCATTCCCAACATACACGTCAAATACTAGGCTTTTTAGAAAACTTCTATTTTCACTTCAAAATTTGTCAAGTGACCTATGGAAATGAGGTATGTTAACATAAAAACTTCAAACGTTTCCTATCCGCTAATATTTGATAGGCATGTTGGAAATAGCTAAAAAGTTCTAGTTTCATCATGGTAACCCCCGCAAATACAAGTCAAATGGATCTAAAAATCAATTTTAATCGATATTGGCTTAGCGTGTTAAGAAATGATTTTTTAACATCATTTGCCTATTATTTGAAGGGATTAAGATGATGAAACCTCCATTTCTAGCCATTCCCAACATACACGTCAAATACTAGGCTTTTTAGAAAACTTCTATTTTCACTTCAAAATTTGTCAAGTGACCTATGGAAATGAGGTATGTTAACATAAAAACTTCAAACGTTTCCTATCCGCTAATATTTGATAGGCATGTTGGAAATAGCTAAAAAGTTCTAGTTTCATCATGGTAACCCCCGCAAATACAAGTCAAATGGATCTAAAAATCAATTTTAATCGATATTGGCTTAGCGTGTTAAGAAATGATTTTTTAACATCATTTGCCTATTATTTGAAGGGATTAAGATGATGAAACCTCCATTTCTAGCCATTCCCAACATACACGTCAAATACTACGCTTTTTAGAAAACTTCTATTTTCACTTCAAAATTTGTCAAGTGACCTATGGAAATGAGGTATGTTAACATAAAAACTTCAAACGTTTCCTATCCGCTAATATTTGATAGGCATGTTGGAAATAGCTAAAAAGTTCTAGTTTCATCATGGTAACCCCCGCAAATACAAGTCAAATGGATCTAAAAATCAATTTTAATCGATATTGGCTTAGCGTGTTAAGAAATGATTTTTTAACATCATTTGCCTATTATTTGAAGGGATTAAGATGATGAAACCTCCATTTCTAGCCATTCCCAACATACACGTCAAATACTACGCTTTTTAGAAAACTTCTATTTTCACTTCAAAATTTGTCAAGTGACCTATGGAAATGAGGTATGTTAACATAAAAACTTCAAACGTTTCCTATCCGCTAATATTTGATAGGCATGTTGGAAATAGCTAAAAAGTTCTAGTTTCATCATGGTAACCCCCACAAATACAAGTGAAATGGTTCTAAAAATCAATTTTAATCGATATTGGCTTAGCGTGTTAAGAAATGATTTTTTAACATCATTTGCCTATTATTTGAAGGGATTAAGATGATGAAACCTCCATTTCTAGCCATTCCCAACATACACGTCAAATACTACGCTTTTTAGAAAACTTCTATTTTCACTTCAAAATTTGTCAAGTGACCTATGGAAATGAGGTATGTTAACATAAAAACTTCAAACGTTTCCTATCCGCTAATATTTGATAGGCATGTTGGAAAATGCTAAAAAGTTCTAGTTTCATGATGGTAACCCTCGCAAATACAAGTCAAATGGATCTAAAAATCAATTTTAATCGATATTGGCTTAGCGTGTTAAGAAATGATTTTTTAACATCATTTGCCTATTATTTGAAGGGATTAAGATGATGAAACCTCCATTTCTAGCCATTCCCAACATACACGTCAAATACTACGCTTTTTAGAAAACTTCTATTTTCACTTCAAAATTTGTCAAGTGACCTATGGAAATGAGGTATGTTAACATAAAAACTTCAAACGTTTCCTATCCGCTAATATTTGATAGGCATGTTGGAAATAGCTAAAAAGTTCTAGTTTCATCATGGTAACCCTTGCAAATACAAGTCAAATGGATCTAAAAATCAATTTTAATCGATATTGGCTTAGCGTGTTAAGAAATGATTTTTAAAATCATTTGCCTATTATTTGAAGGGATTAAGATGATGAAACCTCCATTTCTAGCCATTCCCAACATACACGTCAAATACTACGCTTTTTAGAAAACTTCTATTTTCACTTCAAAATTTGTCAAGTGACCTATGGAAATGAGGTATGTTAACATAAAAACTTCAAACGTTTCCTATCCGCTAATATTTGATAGGCATGTTGGAAAATGCTAAAAAGTTCTAGTTTCATCATGGTAACCCCTGCAAATACAAGTCAAATGGATCTAAAAATCAATTTTAATCGATATTGGCTTAGCGTGTTAAGAAATGATTTTTTAACATCATTTGCCTATTATTTGAAGGGATTAAGATGATGAAACCTCCATTTCTGGCCATTCCCAACATACACGTCAAATACTAGGCTTTTTAGAAAACTTCTATTTTCACTTCAAAATTTGTCAAGTGACCTATGGAAATGAGGTATGTTAACATAAAAACTTCAAACGTTTCCTATCCGCTAATATTTGATAGGCATGTTGGAAATAGCTAAAAAGTTCTAGTTTCATCATGGTAACCCTCGCAAATATTAGTCAAATGGATCTAAAAATCAATTTTAATCGATATTGGCGTAGCGTGTTAAGAAATGATTTTTTAACATCATTTGCCTATTATTTGAAGGGATTAAGATGATGAAACCTCCATTTCTGCCATTCCCAACATACACGTCAAATACTAGGCTTTTTAGAAAACTTCTATTTTCACTTCAAAATTTGTCAAGTGACCTATGGAAATGAGGTATGTTAACATAAAAACTTCAAACGTTTCCTATCCGCTAATATTTGATAGGCATGTTGGAAATAGCTAAAAAGTTCTAGTTTCATCATGGTAACCCCTCCAAATACAAGTCAAATGGATCTAAAAATCAATTTTAATCGATATTGGCTTAGCGTGTTAAGAAATGATTTTTTAACATCATTTGCCTATTATTTGAAGGGATTAAGATGATGAAACCTCCATTTCTAGCCATTCCCAACATACACGTCAAATACTAGGCTTTTTAGAAAACTTCTATTTTCACTTCAAAATTTGTCAAGTGACCTATGGAAATGAGGTATGTTAACATAAAAACTTCAAACGTTTCCTATCCGCTAATATTTGATAGGCATGTTGGAAATAGCTAAAAAGTTCTAGTTTCATCATGGTAACCCCCGCAAATACAAGTCAAATGGATCTAAAAATCAATTTTAATCGATATTGGCTTAGCGTGTTAAGAAATGATTTTTTAACATCATTTGCCTATTATTTGAAGGGATTAAGATGATGAAACCTCCATTTCTAGCCATTCCCAACATACACGTCAAATACTACGCTTTTTAGAAAACTTCTATTTTCACTTCAAAATTTGTCAAGTGACCTATGGAAATGAGGTATGTTAACATAAAAACTTCAAACGTTTCCTATCCGCTAATATTTGATAGGCATGTTGGAAAATGCTAAAAAGTTCTAGTTTCATGATGGTAACCCCAGCAAATACAAGTCAAATGGATCTAAAAATCAATTTTAATCGATATTGGCTTAGCGTGTTAGGAAATGATTTTTTAACATCATTTGCCTATTATTTGAAGGGATTAAGATGATGAAACCTCCATTTCTAGCCATTCCCAACATACACGTCAAATACTAGGCTTTTTAGAAAACTTCTATTTTCACTTCAAAATTTGTCAAGTGACCTATGGAAATGAGGTATGTTAACATAAAAACTTCAAACGTTTCCTATCCGCTAATATTTGATAGGCATGTTGGAAATAGCTAAAAAGTTCTAGTTTCATCATGGTAACCCCTACAAATACAAGTCAAATGGTTCTAAAAATCAATTTTAATCGATATTGGCTTAGCGTGTTAAGAAATGATTTTTTAAATTCATTTGCCTATTATTTGAAGGGATTAAGATGATGAAACCTCCATTTCTAGCCATTCCCAACATACACGTCAAATACTACGCTTTTTAGAAAACTTCTATTTTCACTTCAAAATTTGTCAAGTGACCTATGGAAATGAGGTATGTTAACATAAAAACTTCAAACGTTTCCTATCCGCTAATATTTGATAGGCATGTTGGAAAATGCTAAAAAGTTCTAGTTTCATGATGGTAACCCTCGCAAATACAAGTCAAATGGATCTAAAAATCAATTTTAATCGATATTGGCTTAGCGTGTTAAGAAATGATTTTTTAACATCATTTGCCTATTATTTGAAGGGATTAAGATGATGAAACCTCCATTTCTAGCCATTCCCAACATACACGTCAAATACTACGCTTTTTAGAAAACTTCTATTTTCACTTCAAAATTTGTCAAGTGACCTATGGAAATGAGGTATGTTAACATAAAAACTTCAAACGTTTCCTATCCGCTAATATTTGATAGGCATGTTGGAAAATAGCTAAAAAGTTCTAGTTTCATGATGGTAACCCTCGCAAATACAAGTCAAATGGATCTAAAAATCAATTTTAATCGATATTGGCTTAGCGTGTTAAGAAATGATTTTTTAACATCATTTGCCTATTATTTGAAGGGATTAAGATGATGAAACCTCCATTTCTAGGCCATTCCCAACATACACGTCAAATACTAGGCTTTTTAGAAAACTTCTATTTTCACTTCAAAATTTGTCAAGTGACCTATGGAAATGAGGTATGTTAACATAAAAACTTCAAACGTTTCCTATCCGCTAATATTTGATAGGCATGTTGGAAATAGCTAAAAAGTTCTAGTTTCATCATGGTAACCCCTGCAAATACAAGTCAAATGGATCTAAAAATCAATTTTAATCGATATTGGCTTAGCGTGTTAAGAAATGATTTTTTAACATCATTTGCCTATTATTTGAAGGGATTAAGATGATGAAACCTCCATTTCTAGCCATTCCCAACATACACGTCAAATACTAGGCTTTTTAGAAAACTTCTATTTTCACTTCAAAATTTGTCAAGTGACCTATGGAAATGAGGTATGTTAACATAAAAACTTCAAACGTTTCCTATCCGCTAATATTTGATAGGCATGTTGGAAATAGCTAAAAAGTTCTAGTTTCATCATGGTAACCCCCGCAAATACAAGTCAAATGGATCTAAAAATCAATTTTAATCGATATTGGCTTAGCGTGTTAAGAAATGATTTTTTAACATCATTTGCCTATTATTTGAAGGGATTAAGATGATGAAACCTCCATTTCTAGGCCATTCCCATCATACACGTCAAATACTAGGCTTTTTAGAAAACTTCTATTTTCACTTCAAAATTTGTCAAGTGACCTATGGAAATGAGGTATGTTAACATAAAAACTTCAAACGTTTCCTATCCGCTAATATTTGATAGGCATGTTGGAAATAGCTAAAAAGTTCTAGTTTCATCATGGTAACCCCCGCAAATACAAGTCAAATGGATCTAAAAATCAATTTTAATCGATATTGGCTTAGCGTGTTAAGAAATGATTTTTTAACATCATTTGCCTATTATTTGAAGGGATTAAGATGATGAAACCTCCATTTCTAGCCATTCCCAACATACACGTCAAATACTAGGCTTTTTAGAAAACTTCTATTTTCACTTCAAAATTTGTCAAGTGACCTATGGAAATGAGGTATGTTAACATAAAAACTTCAAACGTTTCCTATCCGCTAATATTTGATAGGCATGTTGGAAATTGCTAAAAAGTTCTAGTTTCATCATGGTAACCCCTCGCAAATACAAGTCAAATGGATCTAAAAATCAATTTTAATCGATATTGGCTTAGCGTGTTAAGAAATGATTTTTTAACATCATTTGCCTATTATTTGAAGGGATTAAGATGATGAAACCTCCATTTCTAGCCATTCCCAACATACACGTCAAATACTACGCTTTTTAGAAAACTTCTATTTTCACTTCAAAATTTGTCAAGTGACCTATGGAAATGAGGTATGTTAACATAAAAACTTCAAACGTTTCCTATCCGCTAATATTTGATAGGCATGTTGGAAATAGCTAAAAAGTTCTAGTTTCATCATGGTAACCCTCGCAAATACAAGTCAAATGGATCTAAAAATCAATTTTAATCGATATTGGCTTAGCGTGTTAAGAAATGATTTTTTAACATCATTTGCCTATTATTTGAAGGGATTAAGATGATGAAACCTCCATTTCTAGCCATTCCCAACATACACGTCAAATACTAGGCTTTTTAGAAAACTTCTATTTTCACTTCAAAATTTGTCAAGTGACCTATGGAAATGAGGTATGTTAACATAAAAACTTCAAACGTTTCCTATCCGCTAATATTTGATAGGCATGTTGGAAATAGCTAAAAAGTTCTAGTTTCATCATGGTAACCCTCGCAAATACAAGTCAAATGGATCTAAAAATCAATTTTAATCGATATTGGCTTAGCGTGTTAAGAAATGATTTTTTAACATCATTTGCCTATTATTTGAAGGGATTAAGATGATGAAACCTCCATTTCTAGCCATTCCCAACATACACGTCAAATACTAGGCTTTTTAGAAAACTTCTATTTTCACTTCAAAATTTGTCAAGTGACCTATGGAAATGAGGTATGTTAACATAAAAACTTCAAACGTTTCCTATCCGCTAATATTTGATAGGCATGTTGGAAATGGCTAAAAAGTTCTAGTTTCATCATGGTAACCCCTGCAAATACAAGTCAAATGGATCTAAAAATCAATTTTAATCGATATTGGCTTAGCGTGTTAAGAAATGATTTTTTAACATCATTTGCCTATTATTTGAAGGGATTAAGATGATGAAACCTCCATTTCTAGCCATTCCCAACATACACGTCAAATACTAGGCTTTTTAGAAAACTTCTATTTTCACTTCAAAATTTGTCAAGTGACCTATGGAAATGAGGTATGTTAACATAAAAACTTCAAACGTTTCCTATCCGCTAATATTTGATAGGCATGTTGGAAAATGCTAAAAAGTTCTAGTTTCATCATGGTAACCCCCGCAAATACAAGTCAAATGGATCTAAAAATCAATTTTAATCGATATTGGCTTAGCGTGTTAAGAAATGATTTTTTAACATCATTTGCCTATTATTTGAAGGGATTAAGATGATGAAACCTCCATTTCTAGCCATTCCCAACATACACGTCAAATACTAGGCTTTTTAGAAAACTTCTATTTTCACTTCAAAATTTGTCAAGTGACCTATGGAAATGAGGTATGTTAACATAAAAACTTCAAACGTTTCCTATCCGCTAATATTTGATAGGCATGTTGGAAATAGCTAAAAAGTTCTAGTTTCATCATGGTAACCCCTGCAAATACAAGTCAAATGGATCTAAAAATCAATTTTAATCGATATTGGCTTAGCGTGTTAAGAAATGATTTTTTAACATCATTTGCCTATTATTTGAAGGGATTAAGATGATGAAACCTCCATTTCTAGCCATTCCCAACATACACGTCAAATACTACGCTTTTTAGAAAACTTCTATTTTCACTTCAAAATTTGTCAAGTGACCTATGGAAATGAGGTATGTTAACATAAAAACTTCAAACGTTTCCTATCCGCTAATATTTGATAGGCATGTTGGAAATATGCTAAAAAGTTCTAGTTTCATCATGGTAACCCCCGCAAATACAAGTCAAATGGATCTAAAAATCAATTTTAATCGATATTGGCTTAGCGTGTTAAGAAATGATTTTTTAACATCATTTGCCTATTATTTGAAGGGATTAAGATGATGAAACCTCCATTTCTGGCCATTCCCAACATACACGTCAAATACTAGGCTTTTTAGAAAACTTCTATTTTCACTTCAAAATTTGTCAAGTGACCTATGGAAATGAGGTATGTTAACATAAAAACTTCAAACGTTTCCTATCCGCTAATATTTGATAGGCATGTTGGAAATAGCTAAAAAGTTCTAGTTTCATCATGGTAACCCCCGCAAATACAAGTCAAATGGATCTAAAAATCAATTTTAATCGATATTGGCTTAGCGTGTTAAGAAATGATTTTTTAAATTCATTTGCCTATTATTTGAAGGGATTAAGATGATGAAACCTCCATTTCTAGCCATTCCCAACATACACGTCAAATACTACGCTTTTTAGAAAACTTCTATTTTCACTTCAAAATTTGTCAAGTGACCTATGGAAATGAGGTATGTTAACATAAAAACTTCAAACGTTTCCTATCCGCTAATATTTGATAGGCATGTTGGAAAATGCTAAAAAGTTCTAGTTTCATCATGGTAACCCCTGCAAATACAAGTCAAATGGATCTAAAAATCAATTTTAATCGATATTGGCTTAGCGTGTTAAGAAATGATTTTTTAACATCATTTGCCTATTATTTGAAGGGATTAAGATGATGAAACCTCCATTTCTAGCCATTCCCAACATACACGTCAAATACTACGCTTTTTAGAAAACTTCTATTTTCACTTCAAAATTTGTCAAGTGACCTATGGAAATGAGGTATGTTAACATAAAAACTTCAAACGTTTCCTATCCGCTAATATTTGATAGGCATGTTGGAAATAGCTAAAAAGTTCTAGTTTCATCATGGTAACCCCCGCAAATACAAGTCAAATGGATCTAAAAATCAATTTTAATCGATATTGGCTTAGCGTGTTAAGAAATGATTTTTTAACATCATTTGCCTATTATTTGAAGGGATTAAGATGATGAAACCTCCATTTCTAGCCATTCCCAACATACACGTCAAATACTACGCTTTTTAGAAAACTTCTATTTTCACTTCAAAATTTGTCAAGTGACCTATGGAAATGAGGTATGTTAACATAAAAACTTCAAACGTTTCCTATCCGCTAATATTTGATAGGCATGTTGGAAATAGCTAAAAAGTTCTAGTTTCATCATGGTAACCCCTCCAAATACAAGTCAAATGGATCTAAAAATCAATTTTAATCGATATTGGCTTAGCGTGTTAAGAAATGATTTTTTAACATCATTTGCCTATTATTTGAAGGGATTAAGATGATGAAACCTCCATTTCTAGCCATTCCCAACATACACGTCAAATACTAGGCTTTTTAGAAAACTTCTATTTTCACTTCAAAATTTGTCAAGTGACCTATGGAAATGAGGTATGTTAACATAAAAACTTCAAACGTTTCCTATCCGCTAATATTTGATAGGCATGTTGGAAATAGCTAAAAAGTTCTAGTTTCATCATGGTAACCCCCGCAAATACAAGTCAAATGGATCTAAAAATCAATTTTAATCGATATTGGCTTAGCGTGTTAAGAAATGATTTTTTAACATCATTTGCCTATTATTTGAAGGGATTAAGATGATGAAACCTCCATTTCTAGCCATTCCCAACATACACGTCAAATACTAGGCTTTTTAGAAAACTTCTATTTTCACTTCAAAATTTGTCAAGTGACCTATGGAAATGAGGTATGTTAACATAAAAACTTCAAACGTTTCCTATCCGCTAATATTTGATAGGCATGTTGGAAATAGCTAAAAAGTTCTAGTTTCATCATGGTAACCCCTCGCAAATACAAGTCAAATGGATCTAAAAATCAATTTTAATCGATATTGGCTTAGCGTGTTAAGAAATGATTTTTTAACATCATTTGCCTATTATTTGAAGGGATTAAGATGATGAAACCTCCATTTCTAGCCATTCCCAACATACACGTCAAATACTACGCTTTTTAGAAAACTTCTATTTTCACTTCAAAATTTGTCAAGTGACCTATGGAAATGAGGTATGTTAACATAAAAACTTCAAACGTTTCCTATCCGCTAATATTTGATAGGCATGTTGGAAATAGCTAAAAAGTTCTAGTTTCATCATGGTAACCCCCGCAAATACAAGTCAAATGGATCTAAAAATCAATTTTAATCGATATTGGCTTAGCGTGTTAAGAAATGATTTTTTAACATCATTTGCCTATTATTTGAAGGGATTAAGATGATGAAACCTCCATTTCGGCCATTCCCATCATACACGTCAAATACTAGGCTTTTTAGAAAACTTCTATTTTCACTTCAAAATTTGTCAAGTGACCTATGGAAATGAGGTATGTTAACATAAAAACTTCAAACGTTTCCTATCCGCTAATATTTGATAGGCATGTTGGAAATAGCTAAAAAGTTCTAGTTTCATCATGGTAACCCCCGCAAATACAAGTCAAATGGATCTAAAAATCAATTTTAATCGATATTGGCTTAGCGTGTTAAGAAATGATTTTTTAACATCATTTGCCTATTATTTGAAGGGATTAAGATGATGAAACCTCCATTTCTAGCCATTCCCAACATACACGTCAAATACTACGCTTTTTAGAAAACTTCTATTTTCACTTCAAAATTTGTCAAGTGACCTATGGAAATGAGGTATGTTAACATAAAAACTTCAAACGTTTCCTATCCGCTAATATTTGATAGGCATGTTGGAAATAGCTAAAAAGTTCTAGTTTCATCATGGTAACCCCTGCAAATACAAGTGAAATGGTTCTAAAAATCAATTTTAATCGATATTGGCTTAGCGTGTTAAGAAATGATTTTTTAAATTCATTTGCCTATTATTTGAAAGGATTAAGATGATGAAACCTCCATTTCTAGCCATTCCCAACATACACGTCAAATACTACGCTTTTTAGAAAACTTCTATTTTCACTTCAAAATTTGTCAAGTGACCTATGGAAATGAGGTATGTTAACATAAAAACTTCAAACTTTTCCTATCCGCTAATATTTGATAGGCATGTTGGAAAATGCTAAAAAGTTCTAGTTTCATGATGGTAACCCCTGCAAATACAAGTCAAATGGATCTAAAAATCAATTTTAATCGATATTGGCTTAGCGTGTTAAGAAATGATTTTTTAACATCATTTGCCTATTATTTGAAGGGATTAAGATGATGAAACCTCCATTTCTAGCCATTCCCAACATACACGTCAAATACTAGGCTTTTTAGAAAACTTCTATTTTCACTTCAAAATTTGTCAAGTGACCTATGGAAATGAGGTATGTTAACATAAAAACTTCAAACGTTTCCTATCCGCTAATATTTGATAGGCATGTTGGAAATAGCTAAAAAGTTCTAGTTTCATCATGGTAACCCTCGCAAATACAAGTCAAATGGATCTAAAAATCAATTTTAATCGATATTGGCTTAGCGTGTTAAGAAATGATTTTTTAACATCATTTGCCTATTATTTGAAGGGATTAAGATGATGAAACCTCCATTTCTAGGCCATTCCCAACATACACGTCAAATACTAGGCTTTTTAGAAAACTTCTATTTTCACTTCAAAATTTGTCAAGTGACCTATGGAAATGAGGTATGTTAACATAAAAACTTCAAACGTTTCCTATCCGCTAATATTTGATAGGCATGTTGGAAATGCTAAAAAGTTCTAGTTTCATCATGGTAACCCCCGCAAATACAAGTCAAATGGATCTAAAAATCAATTTTAATCGATATTGGCTTAGCGTGTTAAGAAATGATTTTTTAACATCATTTGCCTATTATTTGAAGGGATTAAGATGATGAAACCTCCATTTCTAGCCATTCCCAACATACACGTCAAATACTAGGCTTTTTAGAAAACTTCTATTTTCACTTCAAAATTTGTCAAGTGACCTATGGAAATGAGGTATGTTAACATAAAAACTTCAAACGTTTCCTATCCGCTAATATTTGATAGGCATGTTGGAAATAGCTAAAAAGTTCTAGTTTCATCATGGTAACCCCTACAAATACAAGTCAAATGGTTCTAAAAATCAATTTTAATCGATATTGGCTTAGCGTGTTAAGAAATGATTTTTTAAATTCATTTGCCTATTATTTGAAGGGATTAAGATGATGAAACCTCCATTTCTAGCCATTCCCAACATACACGTCAAATACTACGCTTTTTAGAAAACTTCTATTTTCACTTCAAAATTTGTCAAGTGACCTATGGAAATGAGGTATGTTAACATAAAAACTTCAAACGTTTCCTATCCGCTAATATTTGATAGGCATGTTGGAAATAGCTAAAAAGTTCTAGTTTCATCATGGTAACCCCTACAAATACAAGTCAAATGGATCTAAAAATCAATTTTAATCGATATTGGCTTAGCGTGTTAAGAAATGATTTTTTAAAATCATTTGCCTATTATTTGAAGGGATTAAGATGATGAAACCTCCATTTCTAGCCATTCCCAACATACACGTCAAATACTACGCTTTTTAGAAAACTTCTATTTTCACTTCAAAATTTGTCAAGTGACCTATGGAAATGAGGTATGTTAACATAAAAACTTCAAACGTTTCCTATCCGCTAATATTTGATAGGCATGTTGGAAAATGCTAAAAAGTTCTAGTTTCATGATGGTAACCCCTGCAAATACAAGTCAAATGGATCTAAAAATCAATTTTAATCGATATTGGCTTAGCGTGTTAAGAAATGATTTTTTAACATCATTTGCCTATTATTTGAAGGGATTAAGATGATGAAACCTCCATTTCCGGCCATTCCCAACATACACGTCAAATACTAGGCTTTTTAGAAAACTTCTATTTTCACTTCAAAATTTGTCAAGTGACCTATGGAAATGAGGTATGTTAACATAAAAACTTCAAACGTTTCCTATCCGCTAATATTTGATAGGCATGTTGGAAATAGCTAAAAAGTTCTAGTTTCATCATGGTAACCCCTGCAAATACAAGTCAAATGGATCTAAAAATCAATTTTAATCGATATTGGCTTAGCGTGTTAAGAAATGATTTTTTAAATTCATTTGCCTATTATTTGAAGGGATTAAGATGATGAAACCTCCATTTCTAGCCATTCCCAACATACACGTCAAATACTAGGCTTTTTAGAAAACTTCTATTTTCACTTCAAAATTTGTCAAGTGACCTATGGAAATGAGGTATGTTAACATAAAAACTTCAAACGTTTCCTATCCGCTAATATTTGATAGGCATGTTGGAAATAGCTAAAAAGTTCTAGTTTCATCATGGTAACCCCTGCAAATACAAGTCAAATGGATCTAAAAATCAATTTTAATCGATATTGGCTTAGCGTGTTAAGAAATGATTTTTTAACATCATTTGCCTATTATTTGAAGGGATTAAGATGATGAAACCTCCATTTCTAGCCATTCCCAACATACACGTCAAATACTAGGCTTTTTAGAAAACTTCTATTTTCACTTCAAAATTTGTCAAGTGACCTATGGAAATGAGGTATGTTAACATAAAAACTTCAAACGTTTCCTATCCGCTAATATTTGATAGGCATGTTGGAAATAGCTAAAAAGTTCTAGTTTCATCATGGTAACCCCTGCAAATACAAGTCAAATGGATCTAAAAATCAATTTTAATCGATATTGGCTTAGCGTGTTAAGAAATGATTTTTTAACATCATTTGCCTATTATTTGAAGGGATTAAGATGATGAAACCTCCATTTCTAGCCATTCCCAACATACACGTCAAATACTAGGCTTTTTAGAAAACTTCTATTTTCACTTCAAAATTTGTCAAGTGACCTATGGAAATGAGGTATGTTAACATAAAAACTTCAAACGTTTCCTATCCGCTAATATTTTATAGGCATGTTGGAAATAGCTAAAAAGTTCTAGTTTCATCATGGTAACCCCTGCAAATACAAGTCAAATGGATCTAAAAATCAATTTTAATCGATATTGGCTTAGCGTGTTAAGAAATGATTTTTTAAATTCATTTGCCTATTATTTGAAGGGATTAAGATGATGAAACCTCCATTTCTAGCCATTCCCAACATACACGTCAAATACTACGCTTTTTAGAAAACTTCTATTTTCACTTCAAAATTTGTCAAGTGACCTATGGAAATGAGGTATGTTAACATAAAAACTTCAAACGTTTCCTATCCGCTAATATTTGATAGGCATGTTGGAAATAGCTAAAAAGTTCTAGTTTCATCATGGTAACCCCTACAAATACAAGTGAAATGGTTCTAAAAATCAATTTTAATCGATATTGGCTTAGCGTGTTAAGAAATGATTTTTTAAATTCATTTGCCTATTATTTGAATGGATTAAGATGATGAATCCTCCATTTCTAGCCATTCCCAACATACACGTCAAATACTACGCTTTTTAGAAAACTTCTATTTTCACTTCAAAATTTGTCAAGTGACCTATGGAAATGAGGTATGTTAACATAAAAACTTCAAACTTTTCCTATCCGCTAATATTTGATAGGCATGTTGGAAAATGCTAAAAAGTTCTAGTTTCATGATGGTAACCCCTGCAAATACAAGTCAAATGGATCTAAAAATCAATTTTAATCGATATTGGCTTAGCGTGTTAGGAAATGATTTTTTAACATCATTTGCCTATTATTTGAAGGGATTAAGATGATGAAACCTCCATTTCTGGCCATTCCCAACATACACGTCAAATACTAGGCTTTTTAGAAAACTTCTATTTTCACTTCAAAATTTGTCAAGTGACCTATGGAAATGAGGTATGTTAATATAAAAACTTCAAACGTTTCCTATCCGCTAATATTTTATAGGCATGTTGGAAATAGCTATAAAGTTCTAGTTTCATCATGGTAACCCCCGCAAATACAAGTCAAATGGATCTAAAAATCAATTTTAATCGATATTGGCTTAGCGTGTTAAGAAATGATTTTTTAACATCATTTGCCTATTATTTGAAGGGATTAAGATGATGAAACCTCCATTTCTAGGCCATTCCCAACATACACGTCAAATACTAGGCTTTTTAGAAAACTTCTATTTTCACTTCAAAATTTGTCAAGTGACCTATGGAAATGAGGTATGTTAACATAAAAACTTCAAACGTTTCCTATCCGCTAATATTTGATAGGCATGTTGGAAATAGCTAAAAAGTTCTAGTTTCATCATGGTAACCCCTGCAAATACAAGTCAAATGGATCTAAAAATCAATTTTAATCGATATTGGCTTAGCGTGTTAAGAAATGATTTTTTAACATCATTTGCCTATTATTTGAAGGGATTAAGATGATGAAACCTCCATTTCTAGCCATTCCCAACATACACGTCAAATACTACGCTTTTTAGAAAACTTCTATTTTCACTTCAAAATTTGTCAAGTGACCTATGGAAATGAGGTATGTTAACATAAAAACTTCAAACGTTTCCTATCCGCTAATATTTGATAGGCATGTTGGAAAATGCTAAAAAGTTCTAGTTTCATCATGGTAACCCCTGCAAATACAAGTCAAATGGATCTAAAAATCAATTTTAATCGATATTGGCTTAGCGTGTTAAGAAATGATTTTTTAACATTCATTTGCCTATTATTTGAAGGGATTAAGATGATGAAACCTCCATTTCTAGCCATTCCCAACATACACGTCAAATACTAGGCTTTTTAGAAAACTTCTATTTTCACTTCAAAATTTGTCAAGTGACCTATGGAAATGAGGTATGTTAACATAAAAACTTCAAACGTTTCCTATCCGCTAATATTTGATAGGCATGTTGGAAATAGCTAAAAAGTTCTAGTTTCATCATGGTAACCCCTGCAAATACAAGTCAAATGGATCTAAAAATCAATTTTAATCGATATTGGCTTAGCGTGTTAAGAAATGATTTTTTAACATCATTTGCCTATTATTTGAAGGGATTAAGATGATGAAACCTCCATTTCTAGCCATTCCCAACATACACGTCAAATACTACGCTTTTTAGAAAACTTCTATTTTCACTTCAAAATTTGTCAAGTGACCTATGGAAATGAGGTATGTTAACATAAAAACTTCAAACGTTTCCTATCCGCTAATATTTGATAGGCATGTTGGAAAATGCTAAAAAGTTCTAGTTTCATCATGGTAACCCCTCGCAAATACAAGTCAAATGGATCTAAAAATCAATTTTAATCGATATTGGCTTAGCGTGTTAAGAAATGATTTTTTAACATCATTTGCCTATTATTTGAAGGGATTAAGATGATGAAACCTCCATTTCTAGCCATTCCCAACATACACGTCAAATACTAGGCTTTTTAGAAAACTTCTATTTTCACTTCAAAATTTGTCAAGTGACCTATGGAAATGAGGTATGTTAACATAAAAACTTCAAACGTTTCCTATCCGCTAATATTTGATAGGCATGTTGGAAAGTAAAATGCTAAAAAGTTCTAGTTTCATCATGGTAACCCCTTTCGCAAATACAAGTCAAATGGATCTAAAAATCAATTTTAATCGATATTGGCTTAGCGTGTTAAGAAATGATTTTTTAAAATCATTTGCCTATTATTTGAAGGGATTAAGATGATGAAACCTCCATTTCTAGCCATTCCCAACATACACGTCAAATACTAGGCTTTTTAGAAAACTTCTATTTTCACTTCAAAATTTGTCAAGTGACCTATGGAAATGAGGTATGTTAACATAAAAACTTCAAACGTTTCCTATCCGCTAATATTTGATAGGCATGTTGGAAATGGCTAAAAAGTTCTAGTTTCATCATGGTAACCCCCGCAAATACAAGTGAAATGGATCTAAAAATCAATTTTAATCGATATTGGCTTAGCGTGTTAAGAAATGATTTTTTAAATTCATTTGCCTATTATTTGAAGGGATTAAGATGATGAAACCTCCATTTCTAGCCATTCCCAACATACACGTCAAATACTACGCTTTTTAGAAAACTTCTATTTTCACTTCAAAATTTGTCAAGTGACCTATGGAAATGAGGTATGTTAACATAAAAACTTCAAACTTTTCCTATCCGCTAATATTTGATAGGCATGTTGGAAAATGCTAAAAAGTTCTAGTTTCATGATGGTAACCCCCGCAAATACAAGTCAAATGGATCTAAAAATCAATTTTAATCGATATTGGCTTAGCGTGTTAAGAAATGATTTTTTAACATCATTTGCCTATTATTTGAAGGGATTAAGATGATGAAACCTCCATTTCTGGCCATTCCCAACATACACGTCAAATACTAGGCTTTTTAGAAAACTTCTATTTTCACTTCAAAATTTGTCAAGTGACCTATGGAAATGAGGTATGTTAACATAAAAACTTCAAACGTTTCCTATCCGCTAATATTTGATAGGCATGTTGGAAATAGCTAAAAAGTTCTAGTTTCATCATGGTAACCCCTGCAAATACAAGTCAAATGGATCTAAAAATCAATTTTAATCGATATTGGCTTAGCGTGTTAAGAAATGATTTTTTAACATCATTTGCCTATTATTTGAAGGGATTAAGATGATGAAACCTCCATTTCTAGCCATTCCCAACATACACGTCAAATACTAGGCTTTTTAGAAAACTTCTATTTTCACTTCAAAATTTGTCAAGTGACCTATGGAAATGAGGTATGTTAACATAAAAACTTCAAACGTTTCCTATCCGCTAATATTTGATAGGCATGTTGGAAATAGCTAAAAAGTTCTAGTTTCATCATGGTAACCCTCGCAAATACAAGTCAAATGGATCTAAAAATCAATTTTAATCGATATTGGCTTAGCGTGTTAAGAAATGATTTTTTAACATCATTTGCCTATTATTTGAAGGGATTAAGATGATGAAACCTCCATTTCGGCCATTCCCAACATACACGTCAAATACTAGGCTTTTTAGAAAACTTCTATTTTCACTTCAAAATTTGTCAAGTGACCTATGGAAATGAGGTATGTTAACATAAAAACTTCAAACGTTTCCTATCCGCTAATATTTGATAGGCATGTTGGAAATGGCTAAAAAGTTCTAGTTTCATCATGGTAACCCCCGCAAATACAAGTCAAATGGATCTAAAAATCAATTTTAATCGATATTGGCTTAGCGTGTTAAGAAATGATTTTTTAAATTCATTTGCCTATTATTTGAAGGGATTAAGATGATGAAACCTCCATTTCTAGCCATTCCCAACATACACGTCAAATACTAGGCTTTTTAGAAAACTTCTATTTTCACTTCAAAATTTGTCAAGTGACCTATGGAAATGAGGTATGTTAACATAAAAACTTCAAACGTTTCCTATCCGCTAATATTTGATAGGCATGTTGGAAAATGCTAAAAAGTTCTAGTTTCATCATGGTAACCCCCGCAAATACAAGTCAAATGGATCTAAAAATCAATTTTAATCGATATTGGCTTAGCGTGTTAAGAAATGATTTTTTAACATCATTTGCCTATTATTTGAAGGGATTAAGATGATGAAACCTCCATTTCTCGCCATTCCCAACATACACGTCAAATACTAGGCTTTTTAGAAAACTTCTATTTTCACTTCAAAATTTGTCAAGTGACCTATGGAAATGAGGTATGTTAACATAAAAACTTCAAACGTTTCCTATCCGCTAATATTTGATAGGCATGTTGGAAATGGCTAAAAAGTTCTAGTTTCATCATGGTAACCCCGCAAATACAAGTCAAATGGATCTAAAAATCAATTTTAATCGATATTGGCTTAGCGTGTTAAGAAATGATTTTTTAACATCATTTGCCTATTATTTGAAGGGATTAAGATGATGAAACCTCCATTTCTAGCCATTCCCAACATACACGTCAAATACTAGGCTTTTTAGAAAACTTCTATTTTCACTTCAAAATTTGTCAAGTGACCTATGGAAATGAGGTATGTTAACATAAAAACTTCAAACTTTTCCTATCCGCTAATATTTGATAGGCATGTTGTAAATGGCTAAAAAGTTCTAGTTTCATCATGGTAACCCTTGCAAATACAAGTCAAATGGATCTAAAAATCAATTTTAATCGATATTGGCTTAGCGTGTTAAGAAATGATTTTTTAACTTCATTTGCCTATTATTTGAAGGGATTAAGATGATGAAACCTCCATTTCTAGCCATTCCCAACATACACGTCAAATACTAGGCTTTTTAGAAAACTTCTATTTTCACTTCAAAATTTGTCAAGTGACCTATGGAAATGAGGTATGTTAACATAAAAACTTCAAACTTTTCCTATCCGCTAATATTTGATAGGCATGTTGGAAATGGCTAAAAAGTTCTAGTTTCATCATGGTAACCCTCGCAAATACAAGTCAAATGGATCTAAAAATCAATTTTAATCGATATTGGCTTAGCGTGTTAAGAAATGATTTTTTAACATCATTTGCCTATTATTTGAAGGGATTAAGATGATGAAACCTCCATTTCTCGCCATTCCCAACATACACGTCAAATACTAGGCTTTTTAGAAAACTTCTATTTTCACTTCAAAATTTGTCAAGTGACCTATGGAAATGAGGTATGTTAACATAAAAACTTCAAACGTTTCCTATCCGCTAATATTTGATAGGCATGTTGGAAATGGCTAAAAAGTTCTAGTTTCATCATGGTAACCCCTGCAAATACAAGTCAAATGGATCTAAAAATCAATTTTAATCGATATTGGCTTAGCGTGTTAAGAAATGATTTTTTAACATCATTTGCCTATTATTTGAAGGGATTAAGATGATGAAACCTCCATTTCTAGACATTCCCAATATACACGTCAAATACTAGGCTTTTTAGAAAACTTCTATTTTCACTTCAAAATTTGTCAAGTGACCTATGGAAATGAGGTATGTTAACATAAAAACTTCAAACGTTTCCTATCCGCTAATATTTGATAGGCTTGTTGGAAATGGCTAAAAAGTTCTAGTTTCATCATGGTAACCCCTGCAAATACAAGTCAAATGGATCTAAAAATCAATTTTAATCGATATTGGCTTAGCGTGTTAAGAAATGATTTTTTAACATCATTTGCCTATTATTTGAAGGGATTAAGATGATGAAACCTCCATTTCTGGCCATTCCCAACATACACGTCAAATACTAGGCTTTTTAGAAAACTTCTATTTTCACTTCAAAATTTGTCAAGTGACCTATGGAAATGAGGTATGTTAACATAAAAACTTCAAACGTTTCCTATCCGCTAATATTTGATAGGCATGTTGGAAATGGCTAAAAAGTTCTAGTTTCATCATGGTAACCCCAGCAAATATAAGTCAAATGGATCTAAAAATCAATTTTAATCGATATTGGCTTAGCGTGTTAAGAAATGATTTTTTAACATCATTTGCCTATTATTTGAAGGGATTAAGATGATGAAACCTCCATTTCCGCCATTCCCAACATACACGTCAAATACTAGGCTTTTTAGAAAACTTCTATTTTCACTTCAAAATTTGTCAAGTGACCTATGGAAATGAGGTATGTTAACATAAAAACTTCAAACGTTTCCTATCCGCTAATATTTGATAGGCATGTTGGAAATGGCTAAAAAGTTCTAGTTTCATCATGGTAACCCCTGCAAATACAAGTCAAATGGATCTAAAAATCAATTTTAATCGATATTGGCTTAACGTGTTAAGAAATGATTTTTTAACTTCATTTGCCTATTATTTGAAGGGATTAAGATGATGAAACCTCCATTTCTAGCCATTCCCAACATACACGTCAAATACTAGGCTTTTTAGAAAACTTCTATTTTCACTTCAAAATTTGTCAAGTGACCTATGGAAATGAGGTATGTTAACATAAAAACTTCAAACTTTTCCTATCCGCTAATATTTGATAGGCATGTTGGAAATGCTACTAAAAGTTCTAGTTTCATCATGGTAACCCCTGCAAATAAAAGTGAAATGGATCTAAAAATCAATTTTAATCGATATTGGCTTAGCGTGTTAAGAAATGATTTTTTAACTTCATTTGCCTATTATTTGAAGGGATTAAGATGATGAAACCTCCATTTCTAGCCATTCCCAACATACACGTCAAATACTAGGCTTTTTAGAAAACTTCTATTTTCACTTCAAAATTTGTCAAGTGACCTATGGAAATGAGGTATGTTAACATAAAAACTTCAAACTTTTCCTATCCGCTAATATTTGATAGGCATGTTGGAAATGGCTAAAAAGTTCTAGTTTCATCATGGTAACCTCTGCAAATACAAGTGAAATGGATCTAAAAATCAATTTTAATCGATATTGGCTTAGCGTGTTAAGAAATGATTTTTTAACATTCATTTGCCTATTATTTGAAGGGATTAAGATGATGAAACCTCCATTTCTAGCCATTCCCAACATACACGTCAAATACTAGGCTTTTTAGAAAACTTCTATTTTCACTTCAAAATTTGTCAAGGAGACCTATGGAAATGAGGTATGTTAACATAAAAACTTCAAACGTTTCCTATCCGCTAATATTTGATAGGCATGTTGGAAATGGCTAAAAAGTTCTAGTTTCATCATGGTAACCCCTGCAAATACAAGTCAAATGGATCTAAAAATCAATTTTAATCGATATTGGCTTAGCGTGTTAAGAAATGATTTTTTAACATCATTTGCCTATTATTTGAAGGGATTAAGATGATGAAACCTCCATTTCTCGGCCATTCCCAACATACACGTCAAATACTAGGCTTTTTAGAAAACTTCTATTTTCACTTCAAAATTTGTCAAGTGACCTATGGAAATGAGGTATGTTAACATAAAAACTTCAAACGTTTCCTATCCGCTAATATTTGATAGGCATGTTGGAAATGGCTAAAAAGTTCTAGTTTCATCATGGTAACCCCCGCAAATACAAGTCAAATGGATCTAAAAATCAATTTTAATCGATATTGGCTTAGCGTGTTAAGAAATGATTTTTTAACATCATTTGCCTATTATTTGAAGGGATTAAGATGATGAAACCTCCATTTCGGCCATTCCCAACATACACGTCAAATACTAGGCTTTTTAGAAAACTTCTATTTTCACTTCAAAATTTGTCAAGTGACCTATGGAAATGAGGTATGTTAACATAAAAACTTCAAACGTTTCCTATCCGCTAATATTTGATAGGCATGTTGGAAATTGCTAAAAAGTTCTAGTTTCATCATGGTAACCCCTGCAAATACAAGTCAAATGGATCTAAAAATCAATTTTAATCGATATTGGCTTAGCGTGTTAAGAAATGATTTTTTAACATCATTTGCCTATTATTTGAAGGGATTAAGATGATGAAACCTCCATTTCTAGCCATTCCCAACATACACGTCAAATACTAGGCTTTTTAGAAAACTTCTATTTTCACTTCAAAATTTGTCAAGTGACCAATGGAAATGAGGTATGTTAACATAAAAACTTCAAACATTTCCTATCCGCTAATATTTGATAGGCATGTTGGAAATGGCTAAAAAGTTCTAGTTTCATCATGGTAACCCTTGTAAATACAAGTCAAATGGATCTAAAAACAAATTTAATCGATATTGGCTTAACGTGTTAAGAAATGATTTTTTAACTTCATTTGCCTATTATTTGAAGGGACTAAGATGATGAAACCTCCATTTCTAGCCATTCCCAACATACACGTCAAATACTAGGCTTTTTAGAAAACTTCTATTTTCACTTCAAAATTTGTCAAGTGACCTATGGAAATGAGGTATGTTAACATAAAAACTTCAAACTTTTCCTATCCGCTAATATTTGATAGGCATGTTGTAAATGGCTAAAAAGTTCTAGTTTCATCATGGTAACCCTCGCAAATACAAGGTGAAATGGATCTAAAAATCAATTTTAATCGATATTGGCTTAGCGTGTTAAGAAATGATTTTTTAACTTCATTTGCCTATTATTTGAAGGGATTAAGATGATGAAACCTCCATTTCTAGCCATTCCCAACATACACGTCAAATACTAGGCTTTTTAGAAAACTTCTATTTTCACTTCAAAATTTGTCAAGTGACCTATGGAAATGAGGTATGTTAACATAAAAACTTCAAACTTTTCCTATCCGCTAATATTTGATAGGCATGTTGGAAATGGCTAAAAAGTTCTAGTTTCATCATGGTAACCCTCGCAAATAAAGGTGAAATGGATCTAAAAATCAATTTTAATCGATATTGGCTTAGCGTGTTAAGAAATGATTTTTTAACATCATTTGCCTATTATTTGAAGGGATTAAGATGATGAAACCTCCATTTCTAGCCATTCCCAACATACACGTCAAATACTAGGCTTTTTAGAAAACTTCTATTTTCACTTCAAAATTTGTCAAGTGACCTATGGAAATGAGGTATGTTAACATAAAAACTTCAAACGTTTCCTATCCGCTAATATTTGATAGGCATGTTGGAAATGGCTAAAAAGTTCTAGTTTCATCATGGTAACCCCCGCAAATACAAGTCAAATGGATCTAAAAATCAATTTTAATCGATATTGGCTTAGCGTGTTAAGAAATGATTTTTTAACATCATTTGCCTATTATTTGAAGGGATTAAGATGATGAAACCTCCATTTTGGCCATTCCCAACATACACGTCAAATACTAGGCTTTTTAGAAAACTTCTATTTTCACTTCAAAATTTGTCAAGTGACCTATGGAAATGAGGTATGTTAACATAAAAACTTCAAACGTTTCCTATCCGCTAATATTTGATAGGCTTGTTGGAAATGGCTAAAAAGTTCTAGTTTCATCATGGTAACCCCTGCAAATACAAGTCAAATGGATCTAAAAATCAATTTTAATCGATATTGGCTTAGCGTGTTAAGAAATGATTTTTTAACATCATTTGCCTATTATTTGAAGGGATTAAGATGATGAAACCTCCATTTCTAGCCATTCCCAACATACACGTCAAATACTAGGCTTTTTAGAAAACTTCTATTTTCACTTCAAAATTTGTCAAGTGACCTATGGAAATGAGGTATGTTAACATAAAAACTTCAAACGTTTCCTATCCGCTAATATTTGATAGGCATGTTGGAAATGGCTAAAAAGTTCTAGTTTCATCATGGTAACCCTTGCAAATACAAGTCAAATGGATCTAAAAATCAATTTTAATCGATATTGGCTTAGCGTGTTAAGAAATGATTTTTTAACATCATTTGCCTATTATTTGAAGGGATTAAGATGATGAAACCTCCATTTCTAGCCATTCCCAACATACACGTCAAATACTAGGCTTTTTAGAAAACTTCTATTTTCACTTCAAAATTTGTCAAGTGACCTATGGAAATGAGGTATGTTAACATAAAAACTTCAAACTTTTCCTATCCGCTAATATTTGATAGGCATGTTGGAAAATGCTAAAAAGTTCTAATTTCATCATGGTAACCTTGCAAATACAAGTCAAATGGATCTAAAAAACAATTTTAATCGATATTGGCTTAGCGTGTTAAGAAATGATTTTTTAACTTCATTTGCCTATTATTTGAAGGGCTTAAGATGATGAAACCTCCATTTCTAGCCATTCCAAACATACACGTCAAATACTAGGCTTTTTAGAAAACTTCTATTTTTACTTCAAAATTTGTCAAGTGACCTATGGAAATGAGGTATGTTAACATAAAAACTTCAAACTTTTCCTATCCACTAATATTTGATAGGCATGTTGGAAATGGCTAAAAAGTTCTAGTTTCATCATGGTAACCCCCGCAAATAATGGTGAAATGGATCTAAAAACAATTTTAATCGATATTGGCTTAGCGTGTTAAGAAATGATTTTTTAACTTCATTTGCCTATTATTTGAAGGGATTAAGATGATGAAACCTCCATTTCTAGCCATTCCCAACATACACGTCAAATACTAGGCTTTTTAGAAAACTTCTATTTTCACTTCAAAATTTGTCAAGTGACCTATGGAAATGAGGTATGTTAACATAAAAACTTCAAACGTTTCCTATCCGCTAATATTTGATAGGCATGTTGGAAATGGCTAAAAAGTTCTAGTTTCATCATGGTAACCCCTGCAAATACAAGTCAAATGGATCTAAAAATCAATTTTAATCGATATTGGCTTAGCGTGTTAAGAAATGATTTTTTAACATCATTTGCCTATTATTTGAAGGGATTAAGATGATGAAACCTCCATTTCCGGCCATTCCCAACATACACGTCAAATACTAGGCTTTTTAGAAAACTTCTATTTTCACTTCAAAATTTGTCAAGTGACCTATGGAAATGAGGTATGTTAACATAAAAACTTCAAACGTTTCCTATCCGCTAATATTTGATAGGCTTGTTGGAAATGGCTAAAAAGTTCTAGTTTCATCATGGTAACCCTCGCAAATACAAGTCAAATGGATCTAAAAATCAATTTTAATCGATATTGGCTTAGCGTGTTAAGAAATGATTTTTTAACATCATTTGCCTATTATTTGAAGGGATTAAGATGATGAAACCTCCATTTCTGGCCATTCCCAACATACACGTCAAATACTAGGCTTTTTAGAAAACTTCTATTTTCACTTCAAAATTTGTCAAGTGACCTATGGAAATGAGGTATGTTAACATAAAAACTTCAAACGTTTCCTATCCGCTAATATTTGATAGGCATGTTGGAAATGGCTAAAAAGTTCTAGTTTCATCATGGTAACCCTTGTAAATACAAGTCAAATGGATCTAAAAATCAATTTTAATCGATATTGGCTTAACGTGTTGAGAAATGATTTTTTAACATCATTTGCCTATTATTTGAAGGGATTAAGATGATGAAACCTCCATTTCTCGGCCATTCCCAACATACACGTCAAATACTAGGCTTTTTAGAAAACTTCTATTTTCACTTCAAAATTTGTCAAGTGACCTATGGAAATGAGGTATGTTAACATAAAAACTTCAAACTTTTCCTATCCGCTAATATTTGATAGGCATGTTGGAAATGGCTAAAAAGTTCTAGTTTCATCATGGTAACCCCCGCAAATACAAGTCAAATGGATCTAAAAAACAATTTTAATCGATATTGGCTTAGCGTGTTAAGAAATGATTTTTTAACTTCATTTGCCTATTATTTGAAGGGCTTAAGATGATGAAACCTCCATTTCTAGCCATTCCAAACATACACGTCAAATACTAGGCTTTTTAGAAAACTTCTATTTTTACTTCAAAATTTGTCAAGTGACCTATGGAAATGAGGTATGTTAACATAAAAACTTCAAACTTTTCCTATCCACTAATATTTGATAGGCATGTTGGAAATGGCTAAAAAGTTCTAGTTTCATCATGGTAACCCCTGCAAATAATGGTGAAATGGATCTAAAAACAATTTTAATCGATATTGGCTTAGCGTGTTAAGAAATGATTTTTTAACTTCATTTGCCTATTATTTGAAGGGATTAAGATGATGAAACCTCCATTTCTAGCCATTCCCAACATACACGTCAAATACTAGGCTTTTTAGAAAACTTCTATTTTCACTTCAAAATTTGTCAAGTGACCTATGGAAATGAGGTATGTTAACATAAAAACTTCAAACGTTTCCTATCCGCTAATATTTGATAGGCATGTTGGAAATGGCTAAAAAGTTCTAGTTTCATCATGGTAACCCTTGCAAATACAAGTCAAATGGATCTAAAAATCAATTTTAATCGATATTGGCTTAGCGTGTTAAGAAATGATTTTTTAACATCATTTGCCTATTATTTGAAGGGATTAAGATGATGAAACCTCCATTTCGGCCATTCCCAACATACACGTCAAATACTAGGCTTTTTAGAAAACTTCTATTTTCACTTCAAAATTTGTCAAGTGACCTATGGAAATGAGGTATGTTAACATAAAAACTTCAAACGTTTCCTATCCGCTAATATTTGATAGGCATGTTGGAAATGGCTAAAAAGTTCTAGTTTCATCATGGTAACCCCCGCAAATACAAGTCAAATGGATCTAAAAATCAATTTTAATCGATATTGGCTTAGCGTGTTAAGAAATGATTTTTTAACATCATTTGCCTATTATTTGAAGGGATTAAGATGATGAAACCTCCATTTCTAGCCATTCCCAACATACACGTCAAATACTAGGCTTTTTAGAAAACTTCTATTTTCACTTCAAAATTTGTCAAGTGACCTATGGAAATGAGGTATGTTAACATAAAAACTTCAAACGTTTCCTATCCGCTAATATTTGATAGGCATGTTGGAAATGGCTAAAAAGTTCTAGTTTCATCATGGTAACCCTTGCAAATACAAGTCAAATGGATCTAAAAATCAATTTTAATCGATATTGGCTTAACGTGTTAAGAAATGATTTTTTAACATCATTTGCCTATTATTTGAAGGGATTAAGATGATGAAACCTCCATTTCTCGGCCATTCCCAACATACACGTCAAATACTAGGCTTTTTAGAAAACTTCTATTTTCACTTCAAAATTTGTCAAGTGACCTATGGAAATGAGGTATGTTAACATAAAAACTTCAAACTTTTCCTATCCGCTAATATTTGATAGGCATGTTGGAAATGGCTAAAAAGTTCTAGTTTCATCATGGTAACCCTTGCAAATACAAGTCAAATGGATCTAAAAATCAATTTTAATCGATATTGGCTTAGCGTGTTAAGAAATGATTTTTTAACTTCATTTGCCTATTATTTGAAGGGATTAAGATGATGAAACCTCCATTTCTAGACATTCCCAACATACACGTCAAATACTAGGCTTTTTAGAAAACTTCTATTTTCACTTCAAAATTTGTCAAGTGACCTATGGAAATGAGGTATGTTAACATAAAAACTTCAAACTTTTCCTATCCACTAATATTTGATAGGCATGTTGGAAATGGCTAAAAAGTTCTAGTTTCATCATGGTAACCCCCGCAAATACAAGTCAAATGGATCTAAAAATCAATTTTAATCGATATTGGCTTAGCGTGTTAAGAAATGATTTTTTAACATCATTTGCCTATTATTTGAAGGGATTAAGATGATGAAACCTCCATTTCTCGGCCATTCCCAACATACACGTCAAATACTAGGCTTTTTAGAAAACTTCTATTTTCACTTCAAAATTTGTCAAGTGACCTATGGAAATGAGGTATGTTAACATAAAAACTTCAAACGTTTCCTATCCGCTAATATTTGATAGGCATGTTGGAAATGGCTAAAAAGTTCTAGTTTCATCATGGTAACCCTTGCAAATACAAGTCAAATGGATCTAAAAATCAATTTTAATCGATATTGGCTTAGCGTGTTAAGAAATGATTTTTTAACATTCATTTGCCTATTATTTGAAGGGATTAAGATGATGAAACCTCCATTTCTAGCCATTCCCAACATACACGTCAAATACTAGGCTTTTTAGAAAACTTCTATTTTCACTTCAAAATTTGTCAAGTGACCTATGGAAATGAGGTATGTTAACATAAAAACTTCAAACTTTTCCTATCCGCTAATATTTGATAGGCATGTTGGAAATGGCTAAAAATTTCTAGTTTCATCATGGTAACCCCCGCAAATACAAGTCAAATGGATCTAAAAATCAATTTTAATCGATATTGGCTTAACGTGTTAAGAAATGATTTTTTAACTTCATTTGCCTATTATTTGAAGGGACTAAGATGATGAAACCTCCATTTCTAGCCATTCCCAACATACACGTCAAATACTAGGCTTTTTAGAAAACTTCTATTTTCACTTCAAAATTTGTCAAGTGACCTATGGAAATGAGGTATGTTAACATAAAAACTTCAAACGTTTCCTATCCGCTAATATTTGATAGGCATGTTGGAAATGGCTAAAAAGTTCTAGTTTCATCATGGTAACCCCGCAAATACAAGTCAAATGGATCTAAAAATCAATTTTAATCGATATTGGCTTAGCGTGTTAAGAAATGATTTTTTAACATCATTTGCCTATTATTTGAAGGGATTAAGATGATGAAACCTCCATTTCAGGCCATTCCCAACATACACGTCAAATACTAGGCTTTTTAGAAAACTTCTATTTTCACTTCAAAATTTGTCAAGTGACCTATGGAAATGAGGTATGTTAACATAAAAACTTCAAACGTTTCCTATCCGCTAATATTTGATAGGCATGTTGGAAATGGCTAAAAAGTTCTAGTTTCATCATGGTAACCCCCGCAAATACAAGTCAAATGGATCTAAAAATCAATTTTAATCGATATTGGCTTAGCGTGTTAAGAAATGATTTTTTAACATCATTTGCCTATTATTTGAAGGGATTAAGATGATGAAACCTCCATTTCTAGCCATTCCCAACATACACGTCAAATACTAGGCTTTTTAGAAAACTTCTATTTTCACTTCAAAATTTGTCAAGTGACCTATGGAAATGAGGTATGTTAACATAAAAACTTCAAACGTTTCCTATCCGCTAATATTTGATAGGCATGTTGGAAATGGCTAAAAAGTTCTAGTTTCATCATGGTAACCCTTGCAAATACAAGTCAAATGGATCTAAAAATCAATTTTAATCGATATTGGCTTAGCGTGTTAAGAAATGATTTTTTAACATCATTTGCCTATTATTTGAAGGGATTAAGATGATGAAACCTCCATTTCCGGCCATTCCCAACATACACGTCAAATACTAGGCTTTTTAGAAAACTTCTATTTTCACTTCAAAATTTGTCAAGTGACCTATGGAAATGAGGTATGTTAACATAAAAACTTCAAACGTTTCCTATCCGCTAATATTTGATAGGCATGTTGGAAATGGCTAAAAAGTTCTAGTTTCATCATGGTAACCCTTGCAAATACAAGTCAAATGGATCTAAAAATCAATTTTAATCGATATTGGCTTAGCGTGTTAAGAAATGATTTTTTAACATTCATTTGCCTATTATTTGAAGGGATTAAGATGATGAAACCTCCATTTCTAGCCATTCCAAACATACACGTCAAATACTAGGCTTTTTAGAAAACATCTATTTTTACTTCAAAATTTGTCAAGTGACCTATGGAAATGAGGTATGTTAACATAAAAACTTCAAACTTTTCCTATCCACTAATATTTGATAGGCATGTTGGAAATGGCTAAAAAGTTCTAGTTTCATCATGTTAACCCTTGCAAATAAAAGTGAAATGGATCTAAAAATCAATTTTAATCGATATTGGCTTAGCGTGTTAAGAAATGATTTTTTAACTTCATTTGCCTATTATTTGAAGGGATTAAGATGATGAAACCTCCATTTCTAGCCATTCCCAACATACACGTCAAATACTAGGCTTTTTAGAAAACTTCTATTTTCACTTCAAAATTTGTCAAGTGACCTATGGAAATGAGGTATGTTAACATAAAAACTTCAAACTTTTCCTATCCGCTAATATTTGATAGGCATGTTGGAAATGGCTAAAAAGTTCTAGTTTCATCATGGTAACCCCCGCAAATACAAGTCAAATGGATCTAAAAATCAATTTTAATCGATATTGGCTTAGCGTGTTAAGAAATGATTTTTTAACATCATTTGCCTATTATTTGAAGGGATTAAGATGATGAAACCTCCATTTCTAGACATTCCCAACATACACGTCAAATACTAGGCTTTTTAGAAAACTTCTATTTTCACTTCAAAATTTGTCAAGTGACCTATGGAAATGAGGTATGTTAACATAAAAACTTCAAACGTTTCCTATCCGCTAATATTTGATAGGCATGTTGGAAATGGCTAAAAAGTTCTAGTTTCATCATGGTAACCCCTGCAAATACAAGTCAAATGGATCTAAAAATCAATTTTAATCGATATTGGCTTAGCGTGTTAAGAAATGATTTTTTAACAACATTTGCCTATTATTTAAAGGGATTAAGATGATGAAACCTCCATTTCTGGCCATTCCCAACATACACGTCAAATACTAGGCTTTTTAGAAAACTTCTATTTTCACTTCAAAATTTGTCAAGTGACCTATGGAAATGAGGTATGTTAACATAAAAACTTCAAACGTTTCCTATCCGCTAATATTTGATAGGCATGTTGGAAATGGCTAAAAAGTTCTAGTTTCATCATGGTAACCCTTGCAAATACAAGTCAAATGGATCTAAAAATCAATTTTAATCGATATTGGCTTAGCGTGTTAAGAAATGATTTTTTAACATCATTTGCCTATTATTTGAAGGGATTAAGATGATGAAACCTCCATTTCGGCCATTCCCAACATACACGTCAAATACTAGGCTTTTTAGAAAACTTCTATTTTCACTTCAAAATTTGTCAAGTGACCTATGGAAATGAGGTATGTTAACATAAAAACTTCAAACGTTTCCTATCCGCTAATATTTGATAGGCATGTTGGAAATGGCTAAAAAGTTCTAGTTTCATCATGGTAACCCTCGCAAATACAAGTCAAATGGATCTAAAAATCAATTTTAATCGATATTGGCTTAGCGTGTTAAGAAATGATTTTTTAACATCATTTGCCTATTATTTGAAGGGATTAAGATGATGAAACCTCCATTTCTAGGCCATTCCCAACATACACGTCAAATACTAGGCTTTTTAGAAAACTTCTATTTTCACTTCAAAATTTGTCAAGTGACCTATGGAAATGAGGTATGTTAACATAAAAACTTCAAACTTTTCCTATCCGCTAATATTTGATAGGCATGTTGGAAATGGCTAAAAAGTTCTAGTTTCATCGTGGTAACCCCTGCAAATACAAGTCAAATGGATCTAAAAATCAATTTTAATCGATATTGGCTTAACGTGTTAAGAAATATTTGTTAACTTCATTTGCCTATTATTTGAAGGGACTAAGATGATGAAACCTCCATTTCTAGCCATTCCCAACATACACGTCAAATACTAGGCTTTTTAGAAAACTTCTATTTTCACTTCAAAATTTGTCAAGTGACCTATGGAAATGAGGTATGTTAACATAAAAACTTCAAACTTTTCCTATCCGCTAATATTTGATAGGCATGTTGGAAATGGCTAAAAAGTTCTAGTTTCATCATGGTAACCCCTGCAAATACAAGTCAAATGGATCTAAAAATCAATTTTAATCGATATTGGCTTAGCGTGTTAAGAAATGATTTTTTAACTTCATTTGCCTATTATTTGAAGGGCTTAAGATGATGAAACCTCCATTTCTCGGCCATTCCCAACATACACGTCAAATACTAGGCTTTTTAGAAAACTTCTATTTTCACTTCAAAATTTGTCAAGTGACCTATGGAAATGAGGTATGTTAACATAAAAACTTCAAACGTTTCCTATCCGCTAATATTTGATAGGCATGTTGGAAATGGCTAAAAAGTTCTAGTTTCATCATGGTAACCCCCGCAAATACAAGTCAAATGGATCTAAAAATCAATTTTAATCGATATTGGCTTAGCGTGTTAAGAAATGATTTTTTAACATCATTTGCCTATTATTTGAAGGGATTAAGATGATGAAACCTCCATTTCTAGCCATTCCCAACATACACGTCAAATACTAGGCTTTTTAGAAAACTTCTATTTTCACTTCAAAATTTGTCAAGTGACCTATGGAAATGAGGTATGTTAACATAAAAACTTCAAACTTTTCCTATCCGCTAATATTTGATAGGCATGTTGGAAATGGCTAAAAAGTTCTAGTTTCATCATGGTAACCCTTGCAAATACAAGTCAAATGGATCTAAAAATCAATTTTAATCGATATTGGCTTAGCGTGTTAAGAAATGATTTTTTAACATCATTTGCCTATTATTTGAAGGGATTAAGATGATGAAACCTCCATTTCTAGCCATTCCCAACATACACGTCAAATACTAGGCTTTTTAGAAAACTTCTATTTTCACTTCAAAATTTGTCAAGTGACCTATGGAAATGAGGTATGTTAACATAAAAACTTCAAACGTTTCCTATCCGCTAATATTTGATAGGCATGTTGGAAATGGCTAAAAAGTTCTAGTTTCATCATGGTAACCCCTGCAAATACAAGTCAAATGGATCTAAAAATCAATTTTAATCGATATTGGCTTAGCGTGTTAAGAAATGATTTTTTAACATCATTTGCCTATTATTTGAAGGGATTAAGATGATGAAACCTCCATTTCTAGCCATTCCCAACATACACGTCAAATACTAGGCTTTTTAGAAAACTTCTATTTTCACTTCAAAATTTGTCAAGTGACCTATGGAAATGAGGTATGTTAACATAAAAACTTCAAACTTTTCCTATCCGCTAATATTTGATAGGCATGTTGGAAATGGCTAAAAAGTTCTAGTTTCATCATGGTAACCCCCGCAAATACAAGTCAAATGGATCTAAAAATCAATTTTAATCGATATTGGCTTAGCGTGTTAAGAAATGATTTTTTAACATCATTTGCCTATTATTTGAAGGGATTAAGATGATGAAACCTCCATTTCTAGCCATTCCCAACATACACGTCAAATACTAGGCTTTTTAGAAAACTTCTATTTTCACTTCAAAATTTGTCAAGTGACCTATGGAAATGAGGTATGTTAACATAAAAACTTCAAACGTTTCCTATCCGCTAATATTTGATAGGCATGTTGGAAATGGCTAAAAAGTTCTAGTTTCATCATGGTAACCCCCGCAAATACAAGTCAAATGGATCTAAAAATCAATTTTAATCGATATTGGCTTAACGTGTTAAGAAATGATTTTTTAACATCATTTGCCTATTATTTGAAGGGATTAAGATGATGAAACCTCCATTTCCGGCCATTCCCAACATACACGTCAAATACTAGGCTTTTTAGAAAACTTCTATTTTCACTTCAAAATTTGTCAAGTGACCTATGGAAATGAGGTATGTTAACATAAAAACTTCAAACGTTTCCTATCCGCTAATATTTGATAGGCATGTTGGAAATGGCTAAAAAGTTCTAGTTTCATCATGGTAACCCTTGCAAATACAAGTCAAATGGATCTAAAAATCAATTTTAATCGATATTGGCTTAGCGTGTTAAGAAATGATTTTTTAACATCATTTGCCTATTATTTGAAGGGATTAAGATGATGAAACCTCCATTTCTGGCCATTCCCAACATACACGTCAAATACTAGGCTTTTTAGAAAACTTCTATTTTCACTTCAAAATTTGTCAAGTGACCTATGGAAATGAGGTATGTTAACATAAAAACTTCAAACGTTTCCTATCCGCTAATATTTGATAGGCATGTTGGAAATGGCTAAAAAGTTCTAGTTTCATCATGGTAACCCTTGCAAATACAAGTCAAATGGATCTAAAAATCAATTTTAATCGATATTGGCTTAGCGTGTTAAGAAATGATTTTTTAACATCATTTGCCTATTATTTGAAGGGATTAAGATGATGAAACCTCCATTTCTAGCCATTCCCAACATACACGTCAAATACTAGGCTTTTTAGAAAACTTCTATTTTCACTTCAAAATTTGTCAAGTGACCTATGGAAATGAGGTATGTTAACATAAAAACTTCAAACGTTTCCTATCCGCTAATATTTGATAGGCATGTTGGAAATGGCTAAAAAGTTCTAGTTTCATCATGGTAACCCTTGCAAATACAAGTCAAATGGATCTAAAAACAATTTTAATCGATATTGGCTTAGCGTGTTAAGAAATGATTTTTTAACATCATTTGCCTATTATTTGAAGGGATTAAGATGATGAAACCTCCATTTCTAGGCCATTCCCAACATACACGTCAAATACTAGGCTTTTTAGAAAACTTCTATTTTCACTTCAAAATTTGTCAAGTGACCTATGGAAATGAGGTATGTTAACATAAAAACTTCAAACGTTTCCTATCCGCTAATATTTGATAGGCATGTTGGAAATGGCTAAAAAGTTCTAGTTTCATCATGGTAACCCCTGCAAATACAAGTCAAATGGATCTAAAAATCAATTTTAATCGATATTGGCTTAGCGTGTTAAGAAATGATTTTTTAACATCATTTGCCTATTATTTGAAGGGATTAAGATGATGAAACCTCCATTTCTAGCCATTCCCAACATACACGTCAAATACTAGGCTTTTTAGAAAACTTCTATTTTCACTTCAAAATTTGTCAAGTGACCTATGGAAATGAGGTATGTTAACATAAAAACTTCAAACGTTTCCTATCCGCTAATATTTGATAGGCATGTTGGAAATGGCTAAAAAGTTCTAGTTTCATCATGGTAACCCCTGCAAATACAAGTCAAATGGATCTAAAAATCAATTTTAATCGATATTGGCTTAGCGTGTTAAGAAATGATTTTTTAACATCATTTGCCTATTATTTGAAGGGATTAAGATGATGAAACCTCCATTTCTAGCCATTCCCAACATACACGTCAAATACTAGGCTTTTTAGAAAACTTCTATTTTCACTTCAAAATTTGTCAAGTGACCTATGGAAATGAGGTATGTTAACATAAAAACTTCAAACGTTTCCTATCCGCTAATATTTGATAGGCATGTTGGAAATGGCTAAAAAGTTCTAGTTTCATCATGGTAACCCCCGCAAATACAAGTCAAATGGATCTAAAAATCAATTTTAATCGATATTGGCTTAGCGTGTTAAGAAATGATTTTTTAACATCATTTGCCTATTATTTGAAGGGATTAAGATGATGAAACCTCCATTTCTAGCCATTCCCAACATACACGTCAAATACTAGGCTTTTTAGAAAACTTCTATTTTCACTTCAAAATTTGTCAAGTGACCTATGGAAATGAGGTATGTTAACATAAAAACTTCAAACGTTTCCTATCCGCTAATATTTGATAGGCATGTTGGAAATGGCTAAAAAGTTCTAGTTTCATCATGGTAACCCTTGCAAATACAAGTCAAATGGATCTAAAAATCAATTTTAATCGATATTGGCTTAGCGTGTTAAGAAATGATTTTTTAACTTCATTTGCCTATTATTTGAAGGGATTAAGATGATGAAACCTCCATTTCTAGCCATTCCAAACATACACGTCAAATACTAGGCTTTTTAGAAAACTTCTATTTTCACTTCAAAATTTGTCAAGTGACCTATGGAAATGAGGTATGTTAACATAAAAACTTCAAACGTTTCCTATCCGCTAATATTTGATAGGCATGTTGGAAATGGCTAAAAAGTTCTAGTTTCATCATGGTAACCCCCGCAAATACAAGTCAAATGGATCTAAAAATCAATTTTAATCGATATTGGCTTAGCGTGTTAAGAAATGATTTTTTAACATCATTTGCCTATTATTTGAAGGGATTAAGATGATGAAACCTCCATTTCTAGGCCATTCCCAACATACACGTCAAATACTAGGCTTTTTAGAAAACTTCTATTTTCACTTCAAAATTTGTCAAGTGACCTATGGAAATGAGGTATGTTAACATAAAAACTTCAAACGTTTCCTATCCGCTAATATTTGATAGGCATGTTGGAAATGGCTAAAAAGTTCTAGTTTCATCATGGTAACCCTTGCAAATACAAGTCAAATGGATCTAAAAATCAATTTTAATCGATATTGGCTTAGCGTGTTAAGAAATGATTTTTTAACATCATTTGCCTATTATTTGAAGGGATTAAGATGATGAAACCTCCATTTCTAGCCATTCCCAACATACACGTCAAATACTAGGCTTTTTAGAAAACTTCTATTTTCACTTCAAAATTTGTCAAGTGACCTATGGAAATGAGGTATGTTAACATAAAAACTTCAAACGTTTCCTATCCGCTAATATTTGATAGGCATGTTGGAAATGGCTAAAAAGTTCTAGTTTCATCATGGTAACCCCTGCAAATACAAGTCAAATGGATCTAAAAATCAATTTTAATCGATATTGGCTTAACGTGTTAAGAAATGATTTTTTAACATCATTTGCCTATTATTTGAAGGGATTAAGATGATGAAACCTCCATTTCTAGCCATTCCCAACATACACGTCAAATACTAGGCTTTTTAGAAAACTTCTATTTTCACTTCAAAATTTGTCAAGTGACCTATGGAAATGAGGTATGTTAACATAAAAACTTCAAACGTTTCCTATCCGCTAATATTTGATAGGCATGTTGGAAATGGCTAAAAAGTTCTAGTTTCATCATGGTAACCCTTGCAAATACAAGTCAAATGGATCTAAAAATCAATTTTAATCGATATTGGCTTAACGTGTTAAGAAATGATTTTTTAACTTCATTTGCCTATTATTTGAAGGGACTAAGATGATGAAACCTCCATTTCTAGCCATTCCCAACATACACGTCAAATACTAGGCTTTTTAGAAAACTTCTATTTTCACTTCAAAATTTGTCAAGTGACCTATGGAAATGAGGTATGTTAACATAAAAACTTCAAACGTTTCCTATCCGCTAATATTTGATAGGCATGTTGGAAATGGCTAAAAAGTTCTAGTTTCATCATGGTAACCCTTGCAAATACAAGTCAAATGGATCTAAAAATCAATTTTAATCGATATTGGCTTAGCGTGTTAAGAAATGATTTTTTAACATCATTTGCCTATTATTTGAAGGGATTAAGATGATGAAACCTCCATTTCTAGCCATTCCCAACATACACGTCAAATACTAGGCTTTTTAGAAAACTTCTATTTTCACTTCAAAATTTGTCAAGTGACCTATGGAAATGAGGTATGTTAACATAAAAACTTCAAACGTTTCCTATCCGCTAATATTTGATAGGCATGTTGGAAATGGCTAAAAAGTTCTAGTTTCATCATGGTAACCCCCGCAAATACAAGTCAAATGGATCTAAAAATCAATTTTAATCGATATTGGCTTAACGTGTTAAGAAATGATTTTTTAACTTCATTTGCCTATTATTTGAAGGGATTAAGATGATGAAACCTCCATTTCTAGCCATTCCCAACATACACGTCAAATACTAGGCTTTTTAGAAAACTTCTATTTTCACTTCAAAATTTGTCAAGTGACCTATGGAAATGAGGTATGTTAACATAAAAACTTCAAACGTTTCCTATCCGCTAATATTTGATAGGCATGTTGGAAATGGCTAAAAAGTTCTAGTTTCATCATGGTAACCCCTGCAAATACAAGTCAAATGGATCTAAAAATCAATTTTAATCGATATTGGCTTAGCGTGTTAAGAAATGATTTTTTAACATCATTTGCCTATTATTTGAAGGGATTAAGATGATGAAACCTCCATTTCTAGGCCATTCCCAACATACACGTCAAATACTAGGCTTTTTAGAAAACTTCTATTTTCACTTCAAAATTTGTCAAGTGACCTATGGAAATGAGGTATGTTAACATAAAAACTTCAAACGTTTCCTATCCGCTAATATTTGATAGGCATGTTGGAAATGGCTAAAAAGTTCTAGTTTCATCATGGTAACCCTTGCAAATACAAGTCAAATGGATCTAAAAATCAATTTTAATCGATATTGGCTTAGCGTGTTAAGAAATGATTTTTTAACATCATTTGCCTATTATTTGAAGGGATTAAGATGATGAAACCTCCATTTCTAGCCATTCCCAACATACACGTCAAATACTAGGCTTTTTAGAAAACTTCTATTTTCACTTCAAAATTTGTCAAGTGACCTATGGAAATGAGGTATGTTAACATAAAAACTTCAAACGTTTCCTATCCGCTAATATTTGATAGGCATGTTGGAAATGGCTAAAAAGTTCTAGTTTCATCATGGTAACCCTTGCAAATACAAGTCAAATGGATCTAAAAATCAATTTTAATCGATATTGGCTTAGCGTGTTAAGAAATGATTTTTTAACATCATTTGCCTATTATTTGAAGGGATTAAGATGATGAAACCTCCATTTCTAGCCATTCCCAACATACACGTCAAATACTAGGCTTTTTAGAAAACTTCTATTTTCACTTCAAAATTTGTCAAGTGACCTATGGAAATGAGGTATGTTAACATAAAAACTTCAAACTTTTCCTATCCGCTAATATTTGATAGGCATGTTGTAAATGGCTAAAAAGTTCTAGTTTCATCATGGTAACCCCTGCAAATACAAGTGAAATGGATCTAAAAATCAATTTTAATCGATATTGGCTTAGCGTGTTAAGAAATGATTTTTTAACATCATTTGCCTATTATTTGAAGGGATTAAGATGATGAAACCTCCATTTCTAGCCATTCCCAACATACACGTCAAATACTAGGCTTTTTAGAAAACTTCTATTTTCACTTCAAAATTTGTCAAGTGACCTATGGAAATGAGGTATGTTAACATAAAAACTTCAAACTTTTCCTATCCGCTAATATTTGATAGGCATGTTGTAAATGGCTAAAAAGTTCTAGTTTCATCATGGTAACCCCTGCAAATACAAGTCAAATGGATCTAAAAATCAATTTTAATCGATATTGGCTTAACGTGTTAAGAAATGATTTTTTAACATCATTTGCCTATTATTTGAAGGGATTAAGATGATGAAACCTCCATTTCTAGCCATTCCCAACATACACGTCAAATACTAGGCTTTTTAGAAAACTTCTATTTTCACTTCAAAATTTGTCAAGTGACCTATGGAAATGAGGTATGTTAACATAAAAACTTCAAACGTTTCCTATCCGCTAATATTTGATAGGCATGTTGGAAATGGCTAAAAAGTTCTAGTTTCATCATGGTAACCCTTGCAAATACAAGTCAAATGGATCTAAAAATCAATTTTAATCGATATTGGCTTAGCGTGTTAAGAAATGATTTTTTAACATCATTTGCCTATTATTTGAAGGGATTAAGATGATGAAACCTCCATTTCTAGCCATTCCCAACATACACGTCAAATACTAGGCTTTTTAGAAAACTTCTATTTTCACTTCAAAATTTGTCAAGTGACCTATGGAAATGAGGTATGTTAACATAAAAACTTCAAACGTTTCCTATCCGCTAATATTTGATAGGCATGTTGGAAATGGCTAAAAAGTTCTAGTTTCATCATGGTAACCCCTGCAAATACAAGTCAAATGGATCTAAAAATCAATTTTAATCGATATTGGCTTAGCGTGTTAAGAAATGATTTTTTAACATCATTTGCCTATTATTTGAAGGGATTAAGATGATGAAACCTCCATTTCTGGCCATTCCCAACATACACGTCAAATACTAGGCTTTTTAGAAAACTTCTATTTTCACTTCAAAATTTGTCAAGTGACCTATGGAAATGAGGTATGTTAACATAAAAACTTCAAACTTTTCCTATCCGCTAATATTTGATAGGCATGTTGGAAATGGCTAAAAAGTTCTAATTTCATCATGGTAACCCTTGCAAATACAAGTCAAATGGATCTAAAAATCAATTTTAATCGATATTGGCTTAACGTGTTAAGAAATGATTTTTTAACTTCATTTGCCTATTATTTGAAGGGATTAAGATGATGAAACCTCCATTTCTAGCCATTCCCAACATACACGTCAAATACTAGGCTTTTTAGAAAACTTCTATTTTCACTTCAAAATTTGTCAAGTGACCTATGGAAATGAGGTATGTTAACATAAAAACTTCAAACTTTTCCTATCCGCTAATATTTGATAGGCATGTTGGAAATGGCTAAAAAGTTCTAGTTTCATCATGGTAACCCCCGCAAATACAAGGTCAAATGGATCTAAAAATCAATTTTAATCGATATTGGCTTAGCGTGTTAAGAAATGATTTTTTAACTTCATTTGCCTATTATTTGAAGGGATTAAGATGATGAAACCTCCATTTCTAGCCATTCCCAACATACACGTCAAATACTAGGCTTTTTAGAAAACTTCTATTTTCACTTCAAAATTTGTCAAGTGACCTATGGAAATGAGGTATGTTAACATAAAAACTTCAAACGTTTCCTATCCGCTAATATTTGATAGGCATGTTGGAAATGGCTAAAAAGTTCTAGTTTCATCATGGTAACCCCCGCAAATACAAGTCAAATGGATCTAAAAATCAATTTTAATCGATATTGGCTTAGCGTGTTAAGAAATGATTTTTTAACATCATTTGCCTATTATTTGAAGGGATTAAGATGATGAAACCTCCATTTCTAGCCATTCCCAACATACACGTCAAATACTAGGCTTTTTAGAAAACTTCTATTTTCACTTCAAAATTTGTCAAGTGACCTATGGAAATGAGGTATGTTAACATAAAAACTTCAAACGTTTCCTATCCGCTAATATTTGATAGGCATGTTGGAAATGGCTAAAAAGTTCTAGTTTCATCATGGTAACCCCTGCAAATACAAGTCAAATGGATCTAAAAATCAATTTTAATCGATATTGGCTTAGCGTGTTAAGAAATGATTTTTTAACATCATTTGCCTATTATTTGAAGGGATTAAGATGATGAAACCTCCATTTCTAGCCATTCCCAACATACACGTCAAATACTAGGCTTTTTAGAAAACTTCTATTTTCACTTCAAAATTTGTCAAGTGACCTATGGAAATGAGGTATGTTAACATAAAAACTTCAAACGTTTCCTATCCGCTAATATTTGATAGGCATGTTGGAAATGGCTAAAAAGTTCTAGTTTCATCATGGTAACCCTTGCAAATACAAGTCAAATGGATCTAAAAATCAATTTTAATCGATATTGGCTTAGCGTGTTAAGAAATGATTTTTTAACTTCATTTGCCTATTATTTGAAGGGATTAAGATGATGAAACCTCCATTTCTAGCCATTCCCAACATACACGTCAAATACTAGGCTTTTTAGAAAACTTCTATTTTCACTTCAAAATTTGTCAAGTGACCTATGGAAATGAGGTATGTTAACATAAAAACTTCAAACTTTTCCTATCCGCTAATATTTGATAGGCATGTTGGAAATGGCTAAAAAGTTCTAGTTTCATCATGGTAACCCCTGCAAATACAAGTCAAATGGATCTAAAAATCAATTTTAATCGATATTGGCTTAACGTGTTAAGAAATGATTTTTTAACTTCATTTGCCTATTATTTGAAGGGATTAAGATGATGAAACCTCCATTTCTAGCCATTCCCAACATACACGTCAAATACTAGGCTTTTTAGAAAACTTCTATTTTCACTTCAAAATTTGTCAAGTGACCTATGGAAATGAGGTATGTTAACATAAAAACTTCAAACTTTTCCTATCCGCTAATATTTGATAGGCATGTTGGAAATGGCTAAAAAGTTCTAGTTTCATCATGGTAACCCCTGCAAATACAAGTCAAATGGATCTAAAAATCAATTTTAATCGATATTGGCTTAGCGTGTTAAGAAATGATTTTTTAACATCATTTGCCTATTATTTGAAGGGATTAAGATGATGAAACCTCCATTTCTAGCCATTCCCAACATACACGTCAAATACTAGGCTTTTTAGAAAACTTCTATTTTCACTTCAAAATTTGTCAAGTGACCTATGGAAATGAGGTATGTTAACATAAAAACTTCAAACGTTTCCTATCCGCTAATATTTGATAGGCATGTTGGAAATGGCTAAAAAGTTCTAGTTTCATCATGGTAACCCTCGCAAATACAAGTCAAATGGATCTAAAAATCAATTTTAATCGATATTGGCTTAGCGTGTTAAGAAATGATTTTTTAACATCATTTGCCTATTATTTGAAGGGATTAAGATGATGAAACCTCCATTTCTAGCCATTCCCAACATACACGTCAAATACTAGGCTTTTTAGAAAACTTCTATTTTCACTTCAAAATTTGTCAAGTGACCTATGGAAATGAGGTATGTTAACATAAAAACTTCAAACTTTTCCTATCCGCTAATATTTGATAGGCATGTTGGAAATGGCTAAAAAGTTCTAGTTTCATCATGGTAACCCTTGCAAATACAAGTCAAATGGATCTAAAAATCAATTTTAATCGATATTGGCTTAACGTGTTAAGAAATGATTTTTTAACTTCATTTGCCTATTATTTGAAGGGATTAAGATGATGAAACCTCCATTTCTAGCCATTCCCAACATACACGTCAAATACTAGGCTTTTTAGAAAACTTCTATTTTCACTTCAAAATTTGTCAAGTGACCTATGGAAATGAGGTATGTTAACATAAAAACTTCAAACGTTTCCTATCCGCTAATATTTGATAGGCATGTTGGAAATGGCTAAAAAGTTCTAGTTTCATCATGGTAACCCCTCGCAAATACAAGTCAAATGGATCTAAAAATCAATTTTAATCGATATTGGCTTAGCGTGTTAAGAAATGATTTTTTAACATCATTTGCCTATTATTTGAAGGGATTAAGATGATGAAACCTCCATTTCTAGCCATTCCCAACATACACGTCAAATACTAGGCTTTTTAGAAAACTTCTATTTTCACTTCAAAATTTGTCAAGTGACCTATGGAAATGAGGTATGTTAACATAAAAACTTCAAACTTTTCCTATCCGCTAATATTTGATAGGCATGTTGGAAATGGCTAAAAAGTTCTAGTTTCATCATGGTAACCCTTGCAAATACAAGTCAAATGGATCTAAAAATCAATTTTAATCGATATTGGCTTAGCGTGTTAAGAAATGATTTTTTAACATCATTTGCCTATTATTTGAAGGGATTAAGATGATGAAACCTCCATTTCTAGCCATTCCCAACATACACGTCAAATACTAGGCTTTTTAGAAAACTTCTATTTTCACTTCAAAATTTGTCAAGTGACCTATGGAAATGAGGTATGTTAACATAAAAACTTCAAACGTTTCCTATCCGCTAATATTTGATAGGCATGTTGGAAATGGCTAAAAAGTTCTAGTTTCATCATGGTAACCCCTTGCAAATACAAGTCAAATGGATCTAAAAATCAATTTTAATCGATATTTGCTTAACGTGTTAAGAAATGATTTTTTAACATCATTTGCCTATTATTTGAAGGGATTAAGATGATGAAACCTCCATTTCTAGCCATTCCCAACATACACGTCAAATACTAGGCTTTTTAGAAAACTTCTATTTTCACTTCAAAATTTGTCAAGTGACCTATGGAAATGAGGTATGTTAACATAAAAACTTCAAACGTTTCCTATCCGCTAATATTTGATAGGCATGTTGGAAATGGCTAAAAAGTTCTAGTTTCATCATGGTAACCCCTGCAAATACAAGTCAAATGGATCTAAAAATCAATTTTAATCGATATTGGCTTAGCGTGTTAAGAAATGATTTTTTAACATCATTTGCCTATTATTTGAAGGGATTAAGATGATGAAACCTCCATTTCTAGCCATTCCCAACATACACGTCAAATACTAGGCTTTTTAGAAAACTTCTATTTTCACTTCAAAATTTGTCAAGTGACCTATGGAAATGAGGTATGTTAACATAAAAACTTCAAACTTTTCCTATCGGCTAATATTTGATAGGCATGTTGGAAATGGCTAAAAAGTTCTAATTTCATCATGGTAACCCTTGTAAATACAAGTCAAATGGATCTAAAAATCAATTTTAATCGATATTGGCTTAACGTGTTAAGAAATATTTGGTAACTTCATTTGCCTATTATTTGAAGGGATTAAGATGATGAAACCTCCATTTCTAGCCATTCCCAACATACACGTCAAATACTAGGCTTTTTAGAAAACTTCTATTTTCACTTCAAAATTTGTCAAGTGACCTATGGAAATGAGGTATGTTAACATAAAAACTTCAAACGTTTCCTATCCGCTAATATTTGATAGGCATGTTGGAAATGGCTAAAAAGTTCTAGTTTCATCATGGTAACCCCTCGCAAATACAAGTCAAATGGATCTAAAAATCAATTTTAATCGATATTGGCTTAGCGTGTTAAGAAATGATTTTTTAACATCATTTGCCTATTATTTGAAGGGATTAAGATGATGAAACCTCCATTTCTAGCCATTCCCAACATACACGTCAAATACTAGGCTTTTTAGAAAACTTCTATTTTCACTTCAAAATTTGTCAAGTGACCTATGGAAATGAGGTATGTTAACATAAAAACTTCAAACGTTTCCTATCCGCTAATATTTGATAGGCATGTTGGAAATGGCTAAAAAGTTCTAGTTTCATCATGGTAACCCCTGCAAATACAAGTCAAATGGATCTAAAAATCAATTTTAATCGATATTGGCTTAGCGTGTTAAGAAATGATTTTTTAACATCATTTGCCTATTATTTGAAGGGATTAAGATGATGAAACCTCCATTTCTAGCCATTCCCAACATACACGTCAAATACTAGGCTTTTTAGAAAACTTCTATTTTCACTTCAAAATTTGTCAAGTGACCTATGGAAATGAGGTATGTTAACATAAAAACTTCAAACTTTTCCTATCCGCTAATATTTGATAGGCATGTTGGAAATGGCTAAAAAGTTCTAGTTTCATCATGGTAACCCCTGCAAATACAAGTCAAATGGATCTAAAAATCAATTTTAATCGATATTGGCTTAGCGTGTTAAGAAATGATTTTTTAACTTCATTTGCCTATTATTTGAAGGGCTTAAGATGATGAAACCTCCATTTCTAGACATTCCCAACATACACGTCAAATACTAGGCTTTTTAGAAAACTTCTATTTTCACTTCAAAATTTGTCAAGTGACCTATGGAAATGAGGTATGTTAACATAAAAACTTCAAACGTTTCCTATCCGCTAATATTTGATAGGCATGTTGGAAATGGCTAAAAAGTTCTAGTTTCATCATGGTAACCCTTGCAAATACAAGTCAAATGGATCTAAAAATCAATTTTAATCGATATTGGCTTAGCGTGTTAAGAAATGATTTTTTAACATTCATTTGCCTATTATTTGAAGGGATTAAGATGATGAAACCTCCATTTCTAGCCATTCCCAACATACACGTCAAATACTAGGCTTTTTAGAAAACTTCTATTTTCACTTCAAAATTTGTCAAGTGACCTATGGAAATGAGGTATGTTAACATAAAAACTTCAAACGTTTCCTATCCGCTAATATTTGATAGGCATGTTGGAAATGGCTAAAAAGTTCTAGTTTCATCATGGTAACCCCTGCAAATACAAGTCAAATGGATCTAAAAATCAATTTTAATCGATATTGGCTTAGCGTGTTAAGAAATGATTTTTTAACATCATTTGCCTATTATTTGAAGGGATTAAGATGATGAAACCTCCATTTCTAGCCATTCCCAACATACACGTCAAATACTAGGCTTTTTAGAAAACTTCTATTTTCACTTCAAAATTTGTCAAGTGACCTATGGAAATGAGGTATGTTAACATAAAAACTTCAAACGTTTCCTATCCGCTAATATTTGATAGGCATGTTGGAAATGGCTAAAAAGTTCTAGTTTCATCATGGTAACCCCTGCAAATACAAGTCAAATGGATCTAAAAATCAATTTTAATCGATATTGGCTTAGCGTGTTAAGAAATGATTTTTTAACATCATTTGCCTATTATTTGAAGGGATTAAGATGATGAAACCTCCATTTCTAGCCATTCCCAACATACACGTCAAATACTAGGCTTTTTAGAAAACTTCTATTTTCACTTCAAAATTTGTCAAGTGACCTATGGAAATGAGGTATGTTAACATAAAAACTTCAAACTTTTCCTATCCGCTAATATTTGATAGGCATGTTGGAAATGGCTAAAAAGTTCTAGTTTCATCATGGTAACCCTTGCAAATACAAGTCAAATGGATCTAAAAATCAATTTTAATCGATATTGGCTTAACGTGTTAAGAAATGATTTTTTAACTTCATTTGCCTATTATTTGAAGGGATTAAGATGATGAAACCTCCATTTCTAGCCATTCCCAACATACACGTCAAATACTAGGCTTTTTAGAAAACTTCTATTTTCACTTCAAAATTTGTCAAGTGACCTATGGAAATGAGGTATGTTAACATAAAAACTTCAAACGTTTCCTATCCGCTAATATTTGATAGGCATGTTGGAAATGGCTAAAAAGTTCTAGTTTCATCATGGTAACCCTTGCAAATACAAGTCAAATGGATCTAAAAATCAATTTTAATCGATATTGGCTTAGCGTGTTAAGAAATGATTTTTTAACATCATTTGCCTATTATTTGAAGGGATTAAGATGATGAAACCTCCATTTCTAGCCATTCCCAACATACACGTCAAATACTAGGCTTTTTAGAAAACTTCTATTTTCACTTCAAAATTTGTCAAGTGACCTATGGAAATGAGGTATGTTAACATAAAAACTTCAAACGTTTCCTATCCGCTAATATTTGATAGGCATGTTGGAAATGGCTAAAAAGTTCTAGTTTCATCATGGTAACCCCTGCAAATACAAGTCAAATGGATCTAAAAATCAATTTTAATCGATATTGGCTTAGCGTGTTAAGAAATGATTTTTTAACATCATTTGCCTATTATTTGAAGGGATTAAGATGATGAAACCTCCATTTCTAGCCATTCCCAACATACACGTCAAATACTAGGCTTTTTAGAAAACTTCTATTTTCACTTCAAAATTTGTCAAGTGACCTATGGAAATGAGGTATGTTAACATAAAAACTTCAAACTTTTCCTATCCGCTAATATTTGATAGGCATGTTGGAAATGGCTAAAAAGTTCTAGTTTCATCATGGTAACCCTTGCAAATACAAGTCAAATGGATCTAAAAATCAATTTTAATCGATATTGGCTTAACGTGTTAAGAAATGATTTTTTAACTTCATTTGCCTATTATTTGAAGGGATTAAGATGATGAAACCTCCATTTCTAGCCATTCCCAACATACACGTCAAATACTAGGCTTTTTAGAAAACTTCTATTTTCACTTCAAAATTTGTCAAGTGACCTATGGAAATGAGGTATGTTAACATAAAAACTTCAAACGTTTCCTATCCGCTAATATTTGATAGGCATGTTGGAAATGGCTAAAAAGTTCTAGTTTCATCATGGTAACCCCTGCAAATACAAGTCAAATGGATCTAAAAATCAATTTTAATCGATATTGGCTTAGCGTGTTAAGAAATGATTTTTTAACATCATTTGCCTATTATTTGAAGGGATTAAGATGATGAAACCTCCATTTCTAGCCATTCCCAACATACACGTCAAATACTAGGCTTTTTAGAAAACTTCTATTTTCACTTCAAAATTTGTCAAGTGACCTATGGAAATGAGGTATGTTAACATAAAAACTTCAAACGTTTCCTATCCGCTAATATTTGATAGGCATGTTGGAAATGGCTAAAAAGTTCTAGTTTCATCATGGTAACCCCTGCAAATACAAGTCAAATGGATCTAAAAATCAATTTTAATCGATATTGGCTTAGCGTGTTAAGAAATGATTTTTTAACATCATTTGCCTATTATTTGAAGGGATTAAGATGATGAAACCTCCATTTCTAGCCATTCCCAACATACACGTCAAATACTAGGCTTTTTAGAAAACTTCTATTTTCACTTCAAAATTTGTCAAGTGACCTATGGAAATGAGGTATGTTAACATAAAAACTTCAAACTTTTCCTATCCGCTAATATTTGATAGGCATGTTGGAAATGGCTAAAAAGTTCTAGTTTCATCATGGTAACCCCTGCAAATACAAGTCAAATGGATCTAAAAATCAATTTTAATCGATATTGGCTTAGCGTGTTAAGAAATGATTTTTTAACTTCATTTGCCTATTATTTGAAGGGATTAAGATGATGAAACCTCCATTTCTAGCCATTCCCAACATACACGTCAAATACTAGGCTTTTTAGAAAACTTCTATTTTCACTTCAAAATTTGTCAAGTGACCTATGGAAATGAGGTATGTTAACATAAAAACTTCAAACGTTTCCTATCCGCTAATATTTGATAGGCATGTTGGAAATGGCTAAAAAGTTCTAGTTTCATCATGGTAACCCTTGCAAATACAAGTCAAATGGATCTAAAAATCAATTTTAATCGATATTGGCTTAGCGTGTTAAGAAATGATTTTTTAACATCATTTGCCTATTATTTGAAGGGATTAAGATGATGAAACCTCCATTTCTAGCCATTCCCAACATACACGTCAAATACTAGGCTTTTTAGAAAACTTCTATTTTCACTTCAAAATTTGTCAAGTGACCTATGGAAATGAGGTATGTTAACATAAAAACTTCAAACGTTTCCTATCCGCTAATATTTGATAGGCATGTTGGAAATGGCTAAAAAGTTCTAGTTTCATCATGGTAACCCTCTGCAAATACAAGTCAAATGGATCTAAAAATCAATTTTAATCGATATTGGCTTAGCGTGTTAAGAAATGATTTTTTAACATCATTTGCCTATTATTTGAAGGGATTAAGATGATGAAACCTCCATTTCTAGCCATTCCCAACATACACGTCAAATACTAGGCTTTTTAGAAAACTTCTATTTTCACTTCAAAATTTGTCAAGTGACCTATGGAAATGAGGTATGTTAACATAAAAACTTCAAACATTTCCTATCCGCTAATATTTGATAGGCATGTTGGAAATGGCTAAAAAGTTCTAGTTTCATCATGGTAACCCTTGTAAATACAAGTCAAATGGATCTAAAAACAAATTTAATCGATATTGGCTTAGCGTGTTAAGAAATGACTTTTTAACTTCATTTGCCTATTATTTGAAGGGCTTAAGATGTTGAAATCTCCATTTTTAGACATTCCCAACATACACGTCAAATACTAGGCTTTTTAGAAAACTTCTATTTTCACTTCAAAATTTGTCAAGTGACCTATGGAAATGAGGTATGTTAACATAAAAACTTAAAACTTTTCCTATCGGCTAATATTTGATAGGCATGTTGGAAATGGCTAAAATGTTCTAGTTTCATCATGGTAACCCTGCAAATACAAGTCAAATGGATCTAAAAATCAATTTTAATCGATATTGGCTTAGCGTGTTAAGAAATGATTTTTTAACATCATTTGCCTATTATTTGAAGGGATTAAGATGATGAAACCTCCATTTCTAGCCATTCCCAACATACACGTCAAATACTAGGCTTTTTAGAAAACTTCTATTTTCACTTCAAAATTTGTCAAGTGACCTATGGAAATGAGGTATGTTAACATAAAAACTTCAAACGTTTCCTATCCGCTAATATTTGATAGGCATGTTGGAAATGGCTAAAAAGTTCTAGTTTCATCATGGTAACCCCTGCAAATACAAGTCAAATGGATCTAAAAATCAATTTTAATCGATATTGGCTTAGCGTGTTAAGAAATGATTTTTTAACATCATTTGCCTATTATTTGAAGGGATTAAGATGATGAAACCTCCATTTCTAGCCATTCCCAACATACACGTCAAATACTAGGCTTTTTAGAAAACTTCTATTTTCACTTCAAAATTTGTCAAGTGACCTATGGAAATGAGGTATGTTAACATAAAAACTTCAAACGTTTCCTATCCGCTAATATTTGATAGGCATGTTGGAAATGGCTAAAAAGTTCTAGTTTCATCATGGTAACCCCTGCAAATACAAGTCAAATGGATCTAAAAATCAATTTTAATCGATATTGGCTTAGCGTGTTAAGAAATGATTTTTTAACATCATTTGCCTATTATTTGAAGGGATTAAGATGATGAAACCTCCATTTCTAGCCATTCCCAACATACACGTCAAATACTAGGCTTTTTAGAAAACTTCTATTTTCACTTCAAAATTTGTCAAGTGACCTATGGAAATGAGGTATGTTAACATAAAAACTTCAAACGTTTCCTATCCGCTAATATTTGATAGGCATGTTGGAAATGGCTAAAAAGTTCTAGTTTCATCATGGTAACCCCTGCAAATACAAGTCAAATGGATCTAAAAATCAATTTTAATCGATATTGGCTTAGCGTGTTAAGAAATGATTTTTTAACATCATTTGCCTATTATTTGAAGGGATTAAGATGATGAAACCTCCATTTCTAGCCATTCCCAACATACACGTCAAATACTAGGCTTTTTAGAAAACTTCTATTTTCACTTCAAAATTTGTCAAGTGACCTATGGAAATGAGGTATGTTAACATAAAAACTTCAAACTTTTCCTATCCGCTAATATTTGATAGGCATGTTGGAAATGGCTAAAAAGTTCTAGTTTCATCATGGTAACCCTTGCAAATACAAGTCAAATGGATCTAAAAATCAATTTTAATCGATATTGGCTTAACGTGTTAAGAAATGATTTTTTAACTTCATTTGCCTATTATTTGAAGGGATTAAGATGATGAAACCTCCATTTCTAGCCATTCCCAACATACACGTCAAATACTAGGCTTTTTAGAAAACTTCTATTTTCACTTCAAAATTTGTCAAGTGACCTATGGAAATGAGGTATGTTAACATAAAAACTTCAAACGTTTCCTATCCGCTAATATTTGATAGGCATGTTGGAAATGGCTAAAAAGTTCTAGTTTCATCATGGTAACCCCCGCAAATACAAGTCAAATGGATCTAAAAATCAATTTTAATCGATATTGGCTTAGCGTGTTAAGAAATGATTTTTTAACATCATTTGCCTATTATTTGAAGGGATTAAGATGATGAAACCTCCATTTCTAGCCATTCCCAACATACACGTCAAATACTAGGCTTTTTAGAAAACTTCTATTTTCACTTCAAAATTTGTCAAGTGACCTATGGAAATGAGGTATGTTAACATAAAAACTTCAAACGTTTCCTATCCGCTAATATTTGATAGGCATGTTGGAAATGGCTAAAAAGTTCTAGTTTCATCATGGTAACCCTCGCAAATACAAGTCAAATGGATCTAAAAATCAATTTTAATCGATATTGGCTTAGCGTGTTAAGAAATGATTTTTTAACTTCATTTGCCTATTATTTGAAGGGATTAAGATGATGAAACCTCCATTTCTAGCCATTCCCAACATACACGTCAAATACTAGGCTTTTTAGAAAACTTCTATTTTCACTTCAAAATTTGTCAAGTGACCTATGGAAATGAGGTATGTTAACATAAAAACTTTAAACTTTTCCTATCCGCTAATATTTGATAGGCATGTTGGAAATGGCTAAAAAGTTCTAGTTTCATCATGGTAATCCCTTTAAAAATGATCAAATGGATCTAAAAATCAATTTTAAACGATATTGGCTTAGCGTGTTAAGAAATGATTTTTTAACTTCATTTGCCTATTATTTGAAGGGATTAAGATGATGAAACCTCCATTTCTAGCCATTCCCAACATACACGTCAAATACTAGGCTTTTTAGAAAACTTCTATTTTCACTTCAAAATTTGTCAAGTGACCTATGGAAATGAGGTATGTTAACATAAAAACTTCAAACGTTTCCTATCCGCTAATATTTGATAGGCATGTTGGAAATGGCTAAAAAGTTCTAGTTTCATCATGGTAACCCCTGCAAATACAAGTCAAATGGATCTAAAAATCAATTTTAATCGATATTGGCTTAGCGTGTTAAGAAATGATTTTTTAACATCATTTGCCTATTATTTGAAGGGATTAAGATGATGAAACCTCCATTTCTAGCCATTCCCAACATACACGTCAAATACTAGGCTTTTTAGAAAACTTCTATTTTCACTTCAAAATTTGTCAAGTGACCTATGGAAATGAGGTATGTTAACATAAAAACTTCAAACGTTTCCTATCCGCTAATATTTGATAGGCTTGTTGGAAATGGCTAAAAAGTTCTAGTTTCATCATGGTAACCCCTGCAAATACAAGTCAAATGGATCTAAAAATCAATTTTAATCGATATTGGCTTAGCGTGTTAAGAAATGATTTTTTAACATCATTTGCCTATTATTTGAAGGGATTAAGATGATGAAACCTCCATTTCTAGCCATTCCCAACATACACGTCAAATACTAGGCTTTTTAGAAAACTTCTATTTTCACTTCAAAATTTGTCAAGTGACCTATGGAAATGAGGTATGTTAACATAAAAACTTCAAACGTTTCCTATCCGCTAATATTTGATAGGCATGTTGGAAATGGCTAAAAAGTTCTAGTTTCATCATGGTAACCCCTGCAAATACAAGTCAAATGGATCTAAAAATCAATTTTAATCGATATTGGCTTGGCGTGTTAAGAAATGATTTCTTAACATCATTTGCCTATTATTTGAAGGGATTAAGATGATGAAACGTCCATTTCTGGCCATTCCCAACATACACGTTAAATACTAGGCTTTTTAGAAAACTTCTATTTTCACTTCAAAATTTGTCAAGTGACCTATGGAAATGAGGTATGTTAACATAAAAACTTCAAACTTTTCCTATCGGCTAATATTTGATAGGCATGTTGGAAATGGCTAAAAAGTTCTAATTTCATCATGGTAACCCTTGTAAATACAAGTCAAATGGATCTAAAAATCATTTTAATCGATATTGGCTTAACGTGTTAAGAAATATTTGGTAACTTCATTTGCCTATTATTTGAAGGGACTAAGATGATGAAACCTCCATTTCTAGCCATTCCAAACATACACGTCAAATACTAGGCTTTTTAGAAAACTTCTATTTTTACTTCCAAATTTGTCAAGTGACCTATGGAAATGAGGTATGTTAACACAAAAACTTCAAACTTTTCCTATCCACTAATATTTGATAGGCATGTTGGAAATGGCTAAAAAGTTCTAGTTTCATCATGGTAACCCCTGCAAATAATGGTGAAATGGATCTAAAAACAATTTTAATCGATATTGGCTTAGCGTGTTAAGAAATGATTTTTTAACTTCATTTGCCTATTATTTGAAGGGACTAAGATGATGAAACCTCCATTTCTGGCCATTCCAAACATACACGTCAAATACTAGGCTTTTTAGAAAACATCTATTTTTACTTCAAAATTTGTCAAGTGACCTATGGAAATGAGGTATGTTAACATAAAAACTTCAAACTTTTCCTATCCGCTAATATTTGATAGGCATGTTGGAAATGGCTAAAAAGTTCTAGTTTCATCATGGTAACCCCCGCAAATACAAGTCAAATGGATCTAAAAATCAATTTTAATCGATATTGGCTTAGCGTGTTAAGAAATGATTTTTTAACATCATTTGCCTATTATTTGAAGGGATTAAGATGATGAAACCTCCATTTCTAGCCATTCCCAACATACACGTCAAATACTAGGCTTTTTAGAAAACTTCTATTTTCACTTCAAAATTTGTCAAGTGACCTATGGAAATGAGGTATGTTAACATAAAAACTTCAAACGTTTCCTATCCGCTAATATTTGATAGGCATGTTGGAAATGGCTAAAAAGTTCTAGTTTCATCATGGTAACCCCTGCAAATACAAGTCAAATGGATCTAAAAATCAATTTTAATCGATATTGGCTTAGCGTGTTAAGAAATGATTTTTTAACATCATTTGCCTATTATTTGAAGGGATTAAGATGATGAAACCTCCATTTCTAGCCATTCCCAACATACACGTCAAATACTAGGCTTTTTAGAAAACTTCTATTTTCACTTCAAAATTTGTCAAGTGACCTATGGAAATGAGGTATGTTAACATAAAAACTTCAAACGTTTCCTATCCGCTAATATTTGATAGGCATGTTGGAAATGGCTAAAAAGTTCTAGTTTCATCATGGTAACCCTTGCAAATACAAGTCAAATGGATCTAAAAATCAATTTTAATCGATATTGGCTTAGCGTGTTAAGAAATGATTTTTTAACATCATTTGCCTATTATTTGAAGGGATTAAGATGATGAAACCTCCATTTCTAGCCATTCCCAACATACACGTCAAATACTAGGCTTTTTAGAAAACTTCTATTTTCACTTCAAAATTTGTCAAGTGACCTATGGAAATGAGGTATGTTAACATAAAAACTTCAAACGTTTCCTATCCGCTAATATTTGATAGGCATGTTGGAAATGGCTAAAAAGTTCTAGTTTCATCATGGTAACCCCTGCAAATACAAGTCAAATGGATCTAAAAATCAATTTTAATCGATATTGGCTTAGCGTGTTAAGAAATGATTTTTTAACATCATTTGCCTATTATTTGAAGGGATTAAGATGATGAAACCTCCATTTCTAGCCATTCCCAACATACACGTCAAATACTAGGCTTTTTAGAAAACTTCTATTTTCACTTCAAAATTTGTCAAGTGACCTATGGAAATGAGGTATGTTAACATAAAAACTTCAAACGTTTCCTATCCGCTAATATTTGATAGGCATGTTGGAAATGGCTAAAAAGTTCTAGTTTCATCATGGTAACCCCTGCAAATACAAGTCAAATGGATCTAAAAATCAATTTTAATCGATATTGGCTTAGCGTGTTAAGAAATGATTTTTTAACATCATTTGCCTATTATTTGAAGGGATTAAGATGATGAAACCTCCATTTCTAGCCATTCCCAACATACACGTCAAATACTAGGCTTTTTAGAAAACTTCTATTTTCACTTCAAAATTTGTCAAGTGACCTATGGAAATGAGGTATGTTAACATAAAAACTTCAAACGTTTCCTATCCGCTAATATTTGATAGGCATGTTGGAAATGGCTAAAAAGTTCTAGTTTCATCATGGTAACCCCCGCAAATACAAGTCAAATGGATCTAAAAATCAATTTTAATCGATATTGGCTTAGCGTGTTAAGAAATGATTTTTTAACATCATTTGCCTATTATTTGAAGGGATTAAGATGATGAAACCTCCATTTCTAGCCATTCCCAACATACACGTCAAATACTAGGCTTTTTAGAAAACTTCTATTTTCACTTCAAAATTTGTCAAGTGACCTATGGAAATGAGGTATGTTAACATAAAAACTTCAAACGTTTCCTATCCGCTAATATTTGATAGGCATGTTGGAAATGGCTAAAAAGTTCTAATTTCATCATGGTAACCCTTGTAAATACAAGTCAAATGGATCTAAAAATCATTTTTAATCGATATTGGCTTAACGTGTTAAGAAATGATTTTTTAACTTCATTTGCCTATTATTTGAAGGGACTAAGATGATGAAACCTCCATTTCTAGCCATTCCAAACATACACGTCAAATACTAGGCTTTTTAGAAAACTTCTATTTTCACTTCAAAATTTGTCAAGTGACCTATGGAAATGAGGTATGTTAACATAAAAACTTCAAACTTTTCCTATCCGCTAATATTTGATAGGCATGTTGGAAATGGCTAAAAAGTTCTAGTTTCATCATGGTAACCCCTGCAAATACAAGTCAAATGGATCTAAAAATCAATTTTAATCGATATTGGCTTAGCGTGTTAAGAAATGATTTTTTAACATCATTTGCCTATTATTTGAAGGGATTAAGATGATGAAACCTCCATTTCTAGCCATTCCCAACATACACGTCAAATACTAGGCTTTTTAGAAAACTTCTATTTTCACTTCAAAATTTGTCAAGTGACCTATGGAAATGAGGTATGTTAACATAAAAACTTCAAACGTTTCCTATCCGCTAATATTTGATAGGCATGTTGGAAATGGCTAAAAAGTTCTAGTTTCATCATGGTAACCCTCGCAAATACAAGTCAAATGGATCTAAAAATCAATTTTAATCGATATTGGCTTAGCGTGTTAAGAAATGATTTTTTAACATCATTTGCCTATTATTTGAAGGGATTAAGATGATGAAACCTCCATTTCTAGCCATTCCCAACATACACGTCAAATACTAGGCTTTTTAGAAAACTTCTATTTTCACTTCAAAATTTGTCAAGTGACCTATGGAAATGAGGTATGTTAACATAAAAACTTCAAACGTTTCCTATCCGCTAATATTTGATAGGCATGTTGGAAATGGCTAAAAAGTTCTAGTTTCATCATGGTAACCCTCGCAAATACAAGTCAAATGGATCTAAAAATCAATTTTAATCGATATTGGCTTAGCGTGTTAAGAAATGATTTTTTAACATTCATTTGCCTATTATTTGAAGGGATTAAGATGATGAAACCTCCATTTCTAGCCATTCCCAACATACACGTCAAATACTAGGCTTTTTAGAAAACTTCTATTTTCACTTCAAAATTTGTCAAGTGACCTATGGAAATGAGGTATGTTAACATAAAAACTTCAAACTTTTCCTATCCGCTAATATTTGATAGGCATGTTGGAAATGGCTAAAAAGTTCTAGTTTCATCATGGTAACCCTTGCAAATACAAGTCAAATGGATCTAAAAATCAATTTTAATCGATATTGGCTTAGCGTGTTAAGAAATGATTTTTTAACTTCATTTGCCTATTATTTGAAGGGATTAAGATGATGAAACCTCCATTTCTAGCCATTCCCAACATACACGTCAAATACTAGGCTTTTTAGAAAACTTCTATTTTCACTTCAAAATTTGTCAAGTGACCTATGGAAATGAGGTATGTTAACATAAAAACTTCAAACGTTTCCTATCCGCTAATATTTGATAGGCATGTTGGAAATGGCTAAAAAGTTCTAGTTTCATCATGGTAACCCTTGCAAATACAAGTCAAATGGATCTAAAAATCAATTTTAATCGATATTGGCTTAGCGTGTTAAGAAATGATTTTTTAACATCATTTGCCTATTATTTGAAGGGATTAAGATGATGAAACCTCCATTTCTAGCCATTCCCAACATACACGTCAAATACTAGGCTTTTTAGAAAACTTCTATTTTCACTTCAAAATTTGTCAAGTGACCTATGGAAATGAGGTATGTTAACATAAAAACTTCAAACTTTTCCTATCCGCTAATATTTGATAGGCATGTTGGAAATGGCTAAAAAGTTCTAGTTTCATCATGGTAACCCTTGCAAATACAAGTCAAATGGATCTAAAAATCAATTTTAATCGATATTGGCTTAGCGTGTTAAGAAATGATTTTTTAACTTCATTTGCCTATTATTTGAAGGGATTAAGATGATGAAACCTCCATTTCTAGCCATTCCCAACATACACGTCAAATACTAGGCTTTTTAGAAAACTTCTATTTTCACTTCAAAATTTGTCAAGTGACCTATGGAAATGAGGTATGTTAACATAAAAACTTCAAACGTTTCCTATCCGCTAATATTTGATAGGCATGTTGGAAATGGCTAAAAAGTTCTAGTTTCATCATGGTAACCCCTGCAAATACAAGTCAAATGGATCTAAAAATCAATTTTAATCGATATTGGCTTAGCGTGTTAAGAAATGATTTTTTAACATCATTTGCCTATTATTTGAAGGGATTAAGATGATGAAACCTCCATTTCTAGCCATTCCCAACATACACGTCAAATACTAGGCTTTTTAGAAAACTTCTATTTTCACTTCAAAATTTGTCAAGTGACCTATGGAAATGAGGTATGTTAACATAAAAACTTCAAACTTTTCCTATCCGCTAATATTTGATAGGCATGTTGGAAATGGCTAAAAAGTTCTAGTTTCATCATGGTAACCCTTGCAAATACAAGTCAAATGGATCTAAAAATCAATTTTAATCGATATTGGCTTAGCGTGTTAAGAAATGATTTTTTAACTTCATTTGCCTATTATTTGAAGGGATTAAGATGATGAAACCTCCATTTCTAGCCATTCCCAACATACACGTCAAATACTAGGCTTTTTAGAAAACTTCTATTTTCACTTCAAAATTTGTCAAGTGACCTATGGAAATGAGGTATGTTAACATAAAAACTTCAAACGTTTCCTATCCGCTAATATTTGATAGGCATGTTGGAAATGGCTAAAAAGTTCTAGTTTCATCATGGTAACCCCCGCAAATACAAGTCAAATGGATCTAAAAATCAATTTTAATCGATATTGGCTTAGCGTGTTAAGAAATGATTTTTTAACATCATTTGCCTATTATTTGAAGGGATTAAGATGATGAAACCTCCATTTCTAGCCATTCCCAACATACACGTCAAATACTAGGCTTTTTAGAAAACTTCTATTTTCACTTCAAAATTTGTCAAGTGACCTATGGAAATGAGGTATGTTAACATAAAAACTTCAAACGTTTCCTATCCGCTAATATTTGATAGGCATGTTGGAAATGGCTAAAAAGTTCTAGTTTCATCATGGTAACCCCCGCAAATACAAGTCAAATGGATCTAAAAATCAATTTTAATCGATATTGGCTTAGCGTGTTAAGAAATGATTTTTTAACATCATTTGCCTATTATTTGAAGGGATTAAGATGATGAAACCTCCATTTCTAGCCATTCCCAACATACACGTCAAATACTAGGCTTTTTAGAAAACTTCTATTTTCACTTCAAAATTTGTCAAGTGACCTATGGAAATGAGGTATGTTAACATAAAAACTTCAAACGTTTCCTATCCGCTAATATTTGATAGGCATGTTGGAAATGGCTAAAAAGTTCTAATTTCATCATGGTAACCCTTGTAAATACAAGTCAAATGGATCTAAAAATCATTTTTAATCGATATTGGCTTAACGTGTTAAGAAATGATTTTTTAACTTCATTTGCCTATTATTTGAAGGGATTAAGATGATGAAACCTCCATTTCTAGCCATTCCCAACATACACGTCAAATACTAGGCTTTTTAGAAAACTTCTATTTTCACTTCAAAATTTGTCAAGTGACCTATGGAAATGAGGTATGTTAACATAAAAACTTCAAACGTTTCCTATCCGCTAATATTTGATAGGCATGTTGGAAATGGCTAAAAAGTTCTAGTTTCATCATGGTAACCCCTGCAAATACAAGTCAAATGGATCTAAAAATCAATTTTAATCGATATTGGCTTAGCGTGTTAAGAAATGATTTTTTAACATCATTTGCCTATTATTTGAAGGGATTAAGATGATGAAACCTCCATTTCTAGCCATTCCCAACATACACGTCAAATACTAGGCTTTTTAGAAAACTTCTATTTTCACTTCAAAATTTGTCAAGTGACCTATGGAAATGAGGTATGTTAACATAAAAACTTCAAACGTTTCCTATCCGCTAATATTTGATAGGCATGTTGGAAATGGCTAAAAAGTTCTAGTTTCATCATGGTAACCCCCGCAAATACAAGTCAAATGGATCTAAAAATCAATTTTAATCGATATTGGCTTAGCGTGTTAAGAAATGATTTTTTAACATCATTTGCCTATTATTTGAAGGGATTAAGATGATGAAACCTCCATTTCTAGCCATTCCCAACATACACGTCAAATACTAGGCTTTTTAGAAAACTTCTATTTTCACTTCAAAATTTGTCAAGTGACCTATGGAAATGAGGTATGTTAACATAAAAACTTCAAACTTTTCCTATCGGCTAATATTTGATAGGCATGTTGGAAATGGCTAAAAAGTTCTAATTTCATCATGGTAACCCTTGTAAATACAAGTCAAATGGATCTAAAAATCATTTTAATCGATATTGGCTTAACGTGTTAAGAAATATTTGGTAACTTCATTTGCCTATTATTTGAAGGGACTAAGATGATGAAACCTCCATTTCTAGCCATTCCAAACATACACGTCAAATACTAGGCTTTTTAGAAAACTTCTATTTTCACTTCAAAATTTGTCAAGTGACCTATGGAAATGAGGTATGTTAACATAAAAACTTCAAACGTTTCCTATCCGCTAATATTTGATAGGCATGTTGGAAATGGCTAAAAAGTTCTAGTTTCATCATGGTAACCCCTGCAAATACAAGTCAAATGGATCTAAAAATCAATTTTAATCGATATTGGCTTAGCGTGTTAAGAAATGATTTTTTAACATCATTTGCCTATTATTTGAAGGGATTAAGATGATGAAACCTCCATTTCTAGCCATTCCCAACATACACGTCAAATACTAGGCTTTTTAGAAAACTTCTATTTTCACTTCAAAATTTGTCAAGTGACCTATGGAAATGAGGTATGTTAACATAAAAACTTCAAACGTTTCCTATCCGCTAATATTTGATAGGCATGTTGGAAATGGCTAAAAAGTTCTAGTTTCATCATGGTAACCCCCGCAAATACAAGTCAAATGGATCTAAAAATCAATTTTAATCGATATTGGCTTAGCGTGTTAAGAAATGATTTTTTAACATCATTTGCCTATTATTTGAAGGGATTAAGATGATGAAACCTCCATTTCTAGCCATTCCCAACATACACGTCAAATACTAGGCTTTTTAGAAAACTTCTATTTTCACTTCAAAATTTGTCAAGTGACCTATGGAAATGAGGTATGTTAACATAAAAACTTCAAACTTTTCCTATCGGCTAATATTTGATAGGCATGTTGGAAATGGCTAAAAAGTTCTAATTTCATCATGGTAACCCTTGTAAATACAAGTCAAATGGATCTAAAAATCATTTTAATCGATATTGGCTTAACGTGTTAAGAAATATTTGGTAACTTCATTTGCCTATTATTTGAAGGGACTAAGATGATGAAACCTCCATTTCTAGCCATTCCAAACATACACGTCAAATACTAGGCTTTTTAGAAAACTTCTATTTTCACTTCAAAATTTGTCAAGTGACCTATGGAAATGAGGTATGTTAACATAAAAACTTCAAACGTTTCCTATCCGCTAATATTTGATAGGCATGTTGGAAATGGCTAAAAAGTTCTAGTTTCATCATGGTAACCCCCGCAAATACAAGTCAAATGGATCTAAAAATCAATTTTAATCGATATTGGCTTAGCGTGTTAAGAAATGATTTTTTAACATCATTTGCCTATTATTTGAAGGGATTAAGATGATGAAACCTCCATTTCTAGCCATTCCCAACATACACGTCAAATACTAGGCTTTTTAGAAAACTTCTATTTTCACTTCAAAATTTGTCAAGTGACCTATGGAAATGAGGTATGTTAACATAAAAACTTCAAACTTTTCCTATCCACTAATATTTGATAGGCATGTTGGAAATGGCTAAAAAGTTCTAGTTTCATCATGGTAACCCCTGCAAATAATGGTGAAATGGATCTAAAAACAAATTTTAATCGATATTGGCTTAGCGTGTTAAGAAATGATTTTTTAACTTCATTTGCCTATTATTTGAAGGGCTTAAGATGATGAAACCTCCATTTCTAGACATTCCCAACATACACGTCAAATACTAGGCTTTTTAGAAAACTTCTATTTTCACTTCAAAATTTGTCAAGTGACCTATGGAAATGAGGTATGTTAACATAAAAACTTCAAACTTTTCCTATCGGCTAATATTTGATAGGCATGTTGGAAATGGCTAAAAAGTTCTAATTTCATCATGGTAACCCTTGTAAATACAAGTCAAATGGATCTAAAAATTATTTTAATCGATATTGGCTTAACGTGTTAAGAAATATTTGGTAACTTCATTTGCCTATTATTTGAAGGGACTAAGATGATGAAACCTCCATTTCTAGCCATTCCAAACATACACGTCAAATACTAGGCTTTTTAGAAAACTTCTATTTTCACTTCAAAATTTGTCAAGTGACCTATGGAAATGAGGTATGTTAACATAAAAACTTCAAACGTTTCCTATCCGCTAATATTTGATAGGCATGTTGTAAATGGCTAAAAAGTTCTAGTTTCATCATGGTAACCCCTGCAAATACAATTCAAATGGATCTAAAAATCAATTTTAATCGATATTGGCTTAGCGTGTTAAGAAATGATTTTTTAACATCATTTGCCTATTATTTGAAGGGATTAAGATGATGAAACCTCCATTTCTAGCCATTCCCAACATACACGTCAAATACTAGGCTTTTTAGAAAACTTCTATTTTCACTTCAAAATTTGTCAAGTGACCTATGGAAATGAGGTATGTTAACATAAAAACTTCAAACGTTTCCTATCCGCTAATATTTGATAGGCATGTTGGAAATGGCTAAAAAGTTCTAGTTTCATCATGGTAACCCCTGCAAATACAAGTCAAATGGATCTAAAAATCAATTTTAATCGATATTGGCTTAGCGTGTTAAGAAATGATTTTTTAACATCATTTGCCTATTATTTGAAGGGATTAAGATGATGAAACCTCCATTTCTGGCCATTCCCAACATACACGTCAAATACTAGGCTTTTTAGAAAACTTCTATTTTCACTTCAAAATTTGTCAAGTGACCTATGGAAATGAGGTATGTTAACATAAAAACTTCAAACTTTTCCTATCGGCTAATATTTGATAGGCATGTTGGAAATGGCTAAAAAGTTCTAATTTCATCATGGTAACCCTTGTAAATACAAGTCAAATGGATCTAAAAATTATTTTAATCGATATTGGCTTAACGTGTTAAGAAATATTTGGTAACTTCATTTGCCTATTATTTGAAGGGACTAAGATGATGAAACCTCCATTTCTAGCCATTCCAAACATACACGTCAAATACTAGGCTTTTTAGAAAACTTCTATTTTCACTTCAAAATTTGTCAAGTGACCTATGGAAATGAGGTATGTTAACATAAAAACTTCAAACGTTTCCTATCCGCTAATATTTGATAGGCATGTTGTAAATGGCTAAAAAGTTCTAGTTTCATCATGGTAACCCCTGCAAATACAATTCAAATGGATCTAAAAATCAATTTTAATCGATATTGGCTTAGCGTGTTAAGAAATGATTTTTTAACATCATTTGCCTATTATTTGAAGGGATTAAGATGATGAAACCTCCATTTCTAGCCATTCCCAACATACACGTCAAATACTAGGCTTTTTAGAAAACTTCTATTTTCACTTCAAAATTTGTCAAGTGACCTATGGAAATGAGGTATGTTAACATAAAAACTTCAAACGTTTCCTATCCGCTAATATTTGATAGGCATGTTGGAAATGGCTAAAAAGTTCTAGTTTCATCATGGTAACCCCTGCAAATACAAGTCAAATGGATCTAAAAATCAATTTTAATCGATATTGGCTTAGCGTGTTAAGAAATGATTTTTTAACATCATTTGCCTATTATTTGAAGGGATTAAGATGATGAAACCTCCATTTCTAGGCCATTCCCAACATACACGTCAAATACTAGGCTTTTTAGAAAACTTCTATTTTCACTTCAAAATTTGTCAAGTGACCTATGGAAATGAGGTATGTTAACATAAAAACTTCAAACGTTTCCTATCCGCTAATATTTGATAGGCATGTTGGAAATGGCTAAAAAGTTCTAGTTTCATCATGGTAACCCCCGCAAATACAAGTCAAATGGATCTAAAAATCAATTTTAATCGATATTGGCTTAGCGTGTTAAGAAATGATTTTTTAACATCATTTGCCTATTATTTGAAGGGATTAAGATGATGAAACCTCCATTTCTAGGCCATTCCCAACATACACGTCAAATACTAGGCTTTTTAGAAAACTTCTATTTTCACTTCAAAATTTGTCAAGTGACCTATGGAAATGAGGTATGTTAACATAAAAACTTCAAACGTTTCCTATCCGCTAATATTTGATAGGCATGTTGGAAATGGCTAAAAAGTTCTAGTTTCATCATGGTAACCCCTGCAAATACAAGTCAAATGGATCTAAAAATCAATTTTAATCGATATTGGCTTAGCGTGTTAAGAAATGATTTTTTAACATCATTTGCCTATTATTTGAAGGGATTAAGATGATGAAACCTCCATTTCTAGCCATTCCCAACATACACGTCAAATACTAGGCTTTTTAGAAAACTTCTATTTTCACTTCAAAATTTGTCAAGTGACCTATGGAAATGAGGTATGTTAACATAAAAACTTCAAACTTTTCCTATCGGCTAATATTTGATAGGCATGTTGGAAATGGCTAAAAAGTTCTAATTTCATCATGGTAACCCTTGTAAATACAAGTCAAATGGATCTAAAAATCATTTTAATCGATATTGGCTTAACGTGTTAAGAAATATTTGGTAACTTCATTTGCCTATTATTTGAAGGGACTAAGATGATGAAACCTCCATTTCTAGCCATTCCAAACATACACGTCAAATACTAGGCTTTTTAGAAAACTTCTATTTTCACTTCAAAATTTGTCAAGTGACCTATGGAAATGAGGTATGTTAACATAAAAACTTCAAACGTTTCCTATCCGCTAATATTTGATAGGCATGTTGGAAATGGCTAAAAAGTTCTAGTTTCATCATGGTAACCCCTGCAAATACAAGTCAAATGGATCTAAAAATCAATTTTAATCGATATTGGCTTAGCGTGTTAAGAAATGATTTTTTAACATCATTTGCCTATTATTTGAAGGGATTAAGATGATGAAACCTCCATTTCTAGCCATTCCCAACATACACGTCAAATACTAGGCTTTTTAGAAAACTTCTATTTTCACTTCAAAATTTGTCAAGTGACCTATGGAAATGAGGTATGTTAACATAAAAACTTCAAACTTTTCCTATCCGCTAATATTTGATAGGCATGTTGTAAATGGCTAAAAAGTTCTAGTTTCATCATGGTAACCCTTGCAAATACAAGTCAAATGGATCTAAAAATCAATTTTAATCGATATTGGCTTAGCGTGTTAAGAAATGATTTTTTAACTTCATTTGCCTATTATTTGAAGGGATTAAGATGATGAAACCTCCATTTCTAGCCATTCCCAACATACACGTCAAATACTAGGCTTTTTAGAAAACTTCTATTTTCACTTCAAAATTTGTCAAGTGACCTATGGAAATGAGGTATGTTAACATAAAAACTTCAAACTTTTCCTATCCGCTAATATTTGATAGGCATGTTGTAAATGGCTAAAAAGTTCTAGTTTCATCATGGTAACCCCTGCAAATAAAAGTGAAATGGATCTAAAAATCAATTTTAATCGATATTGGCTTAGCGTGTTAAGAAATGATTTTTTAACTTCATTTGCCTATTATTTGAAGGGATTAAGATGATGAAACCTCCATTTCTAGACATTCCCAACATACACGTCAAATACTAGGCTTTTTAGAAAACTTCTATTTTCACTTCAAAATTTGTCAAGTGACCTATGGAAATGAGGTATGTTAACATAAAAACTTCAAACTTTTCCTATCCACTAATATTTGATAGGCATGTTGGAAATGGCTAAAAAGTTCTAGTTTCATCATGGTAACCCCTGCAAATACAAGTCAAATGGATCTAAAAATCAATTTTAATCGATATTGGCTTAGCGTGTTAAGAAATGATTTTTTAACATCATTTGCCTATTATTTGAAGGGATTAAGATGATGAAACCTCCATTTCTAGCCATTCCCAACATACACGTCAAATACTAGGCTTTTTAGAAAACTTCTATTTTCACTTCAAAATTTGTCAAGTGACCTATGGAAATGAGGTATGTTAACATAAAAACTTCAAACTTTTCCTATCCGCTAATATTTGATAGGCATGTTGGAAATGGCTAAAAAGTTCTAGTTTCATCATGGTAACCCTTGCAAATACAAGTCAAATGGATCTAAAAATCAATTTTAATCGATATTGGCTTAGCGTGTTAAGAAATGATTTTTTAACATCATTTGCCTATTATTTGAAGGGATTAAGATGATGAAACCTCCATTTCTAGCCATTCCCAACATACACGTCAAATACTAGGCTTTTTAGAAAACTTCTATTTTCACTTCAAAATTTGTCAAGTGACCTATGGAAATGAGGTATGTTAACATAAAAACTTCAAACGTTTCCTATCCGCTAATATTTGATAGGCATGTTGGAAATGGCTAAAAAGTTCTAGTTTCATCATGGTAACCCTTGCAAATACAAGTCAAATGGATCTAAAAATCAATTTTAATCGATATTGGCTTAGCGTGTTAAGAAATGATTTTTTAACATCATTTGCCTATTATTTGAAGGGATTAAGATGATGAAACCTCCATTTCTAGCCATTCCCAACATACACGTCAAATACTAGGCTTTTTAGAAAACTTCTATTTTCACTTCAAAATTTGTCAAGTGACCTATGGAAATGAGGTATGTTAACATAAAAACTTCAAACGTTTCCTATCCGCTAATATTTGATAGGCATGTTGGAAATGGCTAAAAAGTTCTAGTTTCATCATGGTAACCCCTGCAAATACAAGTCAAATGGATCTAAAAATCAATTTTAATCGATATTGGCTTAGCGTGTTAAGAAATGATTTTTTAACATCATTTGCCTATTATTTGAAGGGATTAAGATGATGAAACCTCCATTTCTAGGCCATTCCCAACATACACGTCAAATACTAGGCTTTTTAGAAAACTTCTATTTTCACTTCAAAATTTGTCAAGTGACCTATGGAAATGAGGTATGTTAACATAAAAACTTCAAACGTTTCCTATCCGCTAATATTTGATAGGCATGTTGGAAATGGCTAAAAAGTTCTAGTTTCATCATGGTAACCCTTGCAAATACAAGTCAAATGGATCTAAAAATCAATTTTAATCGATATTGGCTTAGCGTGTTAAGAAATGATTTTTTAACATCATTTGCCTATTATTTGAAGGGATTAAGATGATGAAACCTCCATTTCTAGCCATTCCCAACATACACGTCAAATACTAGGCTTTTTAGAAAACTTCTATTTTCACTTCAAAATTTGTCAAGTGACCTATGGAAATGAGGTATGTTAACATAAAAACTTCAAACTTTTCCTATCCGCTAATATTTGATAGGCATGTTGGAAATGGCTAAAAAGTTCTAGTTTCATCATGGTAACCCCTGCAAATACAAGTCAAATGGATCTAAAAATCAATTTTAATCGATATTGGCTTAGCGTGTTAAGAAATGATTTTTTAACTTCATTTGCCTATTATTTGAAGGGATTAAGATGATGAAACCTCCATTTCTAGACATTCCCAACATACACGTCAAATACTAGGCTTTTTAGAAAACTTCTATTTTCACTTCAAAATTTGTCAAGTGACCTATGGAAATGAGGTATGTTAACATAAAAACTTCAAACGTTTCCTATCCGCTAATATTTGATAGGCATGTTGGAAATGGCTAAAAAGTTCTAATTTCATCATGGTAACCCTTGTAAATACAAGTCAAATGGATCTAAAAATCATTTTTAATCGATATTGGCTTAACGTGTTAAGAAATGATTTTTTAACTTCATTTGCCTATTATTTGAAGGGCTTAAGATGATGAAACCTCCATTTCTAGCCATTCCAAACATACACGTCAAATACTAGGCTTTTTAGAAAACTTCTATTTTCACTTCAAAATTTGTCAAGTGACCTATGGAAATGAGGTATGTTAACATAAAAACTTCAAACGTTTCCTATCCGCTAATATTTGATAGGCATGTTGGAAATGGCTAAAAAGTTCTAGTTTCATCATGGTAACCCCTGCAAATACAAGTCAAATGGATCTAAAAATCAATTTTAATCGATATTGGCTTAGCGTGTTAAGAAATGATTTTTTAACATCATTTGCCTATTATTTGAAGGGATTAAGATGATGAAACCTCCATTTCTAGCCATTCCCAACATACACGTCAAATACTAGGCTTTTTAGAAAACTTCTATTTTCACTTCAAAATTTGTCAAGTGACCTATGGAAATGAGGTATGTTAACATAAAAACTTCAAACGTTTCCTATCCGCTAATATTTGATAGGCATGTTGGAAATGGCTAAAAAGTTCTAGTTTCATCATGGTAACCCCTGCAAATACAAGTCAAATGGATCTAAAAATCAATTTTAATCGATATTGGCTTAGCGTGTTAAGAAATGATTTTTTAACATCATTTGCCTATTATTTGAAGGGATTAAGATGATGAAACCTCCATTTCTAGCCATTCCCAACATACACGTCAAATACTAGGCTTTTTAGAAAACTTCTATTTTCACTTCAAAATTTGTCAAGTGACCTATGGAAATGAGGTATGTTAACATAAAAACTTCAAACGTTTCCTATCCGCTAATATTTGATAGGCATGTTGGAAATGGCTAAAAAGTTCTAGTTTCATCATGGTAACCCCTGCAAATACAAGTCAAATGGATCTAAAAATCAATTTTAATCGATATTGGCTTAGCGTGTTAAGAAATGATTTTTTAACATCATTTGCCTATTATTTGAAGGGATTAAGATGATGAAACCTCCATTTCTAGCCATTCCCAACATACACGTCAAATACTAGGCTTTTTAGAAAACTTCTATTTTCACTTCAAAATTTGTCAAGTGACCTATGGAAATGAGGTATGTTAACATAAAAACTTCAAACTTTTCCTATCGGCTAATATTTGATAGGCATGTTGGAAATGGCTAAAAAGTTCTAATTTCATCATGGTAACCCTTGTAAATACAAGTCAAATGGATCTAAAAATCACTTTTAATCGATATTGGCTTAACGTGTTGAGAAATATTTGTTAACTTCATTTGCCTATTATTTGAAGGGACTAAGATGATGAAACCTCCATTTCTAGCCATTCCAAACATACACGTCAAATACTAGGCTTTTTAGAAAACTTCTATTTTCACTTCAAAATTTGTCAAGTGACCTATGGAAATGAGGTATGTTAACATAAAAACTTCAAACGTTTCCTATCCGCTAATATTTGATAGGCATGTTGGAAATGGCTAAAAAGTTCTAGTTTCATCATGGTAACCCCTGCAAATACAAGTCAAATGGATCTAAAAATCAATTTTAATCGATATTGGCTTAGCGTGTTAAGAAATGATTTTTTAACATCATTTGCCTATTATTTGAAGGGATTAAGATGATGAAACCTCCATTTCTAGCCATTCCCAACATACACGTCAAATACTAGGCTTTTTAGAAAACTTCTATTTTCACTTCAAAATTTGTCAAGTGACCTATGGAAATGAGGTATGTTAACATAAAAACTTCAAACTTTTCCTATCGGCTAATATTTGATAGGCATGTTGGAAATGGCTAAAAAGTTCTAGTTTCATCATGGTAACCCTTGTAAATACAAGTCAAATGGATCTAAAAATCACTTTTAATCGATATTGGCTTAGCGTGTTAAGAAATGATTTTTTAACTTCATTTGCCTATTATTTGAAGGGCTTAAGATGATGAAACCTCCATTTCTAGCCATTCCAAACATACACGTCAAATACTAGGCTTTTTAGAAAACTTCTATTTTCACTTCAAAATTTGTCAAGTGACCTATGGAAATGAGGTATGTTAACATAAAAACTTCAAACTTTTCCTATCCACTAATATTTGATAGGCATGTTGGAAATGGCTAAAAAGTTCTAGTTTCATCATGGTAACCCCTGCAAATAATGGTGAAATGGATCTAAAAATCAATTTTAATCGATATTGGCTTAGCGTGTTAAGAAATGATTTTTTAACATCATTTGCCTATTATTTGAAGGGATTAAGATGATGAAACCTCCATTTCTGGCCATTCCCAACATACACGTCAAATACTAGGCTTTTTAGAAAACTTCTATTTTCACTTCAAAATTTGTCAAGTGACCTATGGAAATGAGGTATGTTAACATAAAAACTTCAAACTTTTCCTATCCGCTAATATTTGATAGGCATGTTGGAAATGGCTAAAAAGTTCTAGTTTCATCATGGTAACCCTTGCAAATACAAGTCAAATGGATCTAAAAATCAATTTTAATCGATATTGGCTTAGCGTGTTAAGAAATGATTTTTTAACATCATTTGCCTATTATTTGAAGGGATTAAGATGATGAAACCTCCATTTCTAGCCATTCCCAACATACACGTCAAATACTAGGCTTTTTAGAAAACTTCTATTTTCACTTCAAAATTTGTCAAGTGACCTATGGAAATGAGGTATGTTAACATAAAAACTTCAAACGTTTCCTATCCGCTAATATTTGATAGGCATGTTGGAAATGGCTAAAAAGTTCTAGTTTCATCATGGTAACCCCTGCAAATACAAGTCAAATGGATCTAAAAATCAATTTTAATCGATATTGGCTTAGCGTGTTAAGAAATGATTTTTTAACATCATTTGCCTATTATTTGAAGGGATTAAGATGATGAAACCTCCATTTCTAGGCCATTCCCAACATACACGTCAAATACTAGGCTTTTTAGAAAACTTCTATTTTCACTTCAAAATTTGTCAAGTGACCTATGGAAATGAGGTATGTTAACATAAAAACTTCAAACTTTTCCTATCGGCTAATATTTGATAGGCATGTTGGAAATGGCTAAAAAGTTCTAATTTCATCATGGTAACCCTTGTAAATACAAGTCAAATGGATCTAAAAATCATTTTAATCGATATTGGCTTAACGTGTTAAGAAATATTTGGTAACTTCATTTGCCTATTATTTGAAGGGACTAAGATGATGAAACCTCCATTTCTAGCCATTCCAAACATACACGTCAAATACTAGGCTTTTTAGAAAACTTCTATTTTCACTTCAAAATTTGTCAAGTGACCTATGGAAATGAGGTATGTTAACATAAAAACTTCAAACGTTTCCTATCCGCTAATATTTGATAGGCATGTTGGAAATGGCTAAAAAGTTCTAGTTTCATCATGGTAACCCCTGCAAATACAAGTCAAATGGATCTAAAAATCAATTTTAATCGATATTGGCTTAGCGTGTTAAGAAATGATTTTTTAACATCATTTGCCTATTATTTGAAGGGATTAAGATGATGAAACCTCCATTTCTAGCCATTCCCAACATACACGTCAAATACTAGGCTTTTTAGAAAACTTCTATTTTCACTTCAAAATTTGTCAAGTGACCTATGGAAATGAGGTATGTTAACATAAAAACTTCAAACGTTTCCTATCCGCTAATATTTGATAGGCATGTTGGAAATGGCTAAAAAGTTCTAGTTTCATCATGGTAACCCTTGCAAATACAAGTCAAATGGATCTAAAAATCAATTTTAATCGATATTGGCTTAGCGTGTTAAGAAATGATTTTTTAACATCATTTGCCTATTATTTGAAGGGATTAAGATGATGAAACCTCCATTTCTAGCCATTCCCAACATACACGTCAAATACTAGGCTTTTTAGAAAACTTCTATTTTCACTTCAAAATTTGTCAAGTGACCTATGGAAATGAGGTATGTTAACATAAAAACTTCAAACGTTTCCTATCCACTAATATTTGATAGGCATGTTGGAAATGGCTAAAAAGTTCTAGTTTCATCATGGTAACCCCCGCAAATACAAGTCAAATGGATCTAAAAATCAATTTTAATCGATATTGGCTTAGCGTGTTAAGAAATGATTTTTTAACATCATTTGCCTATTATTTGAAGGGATTAAGATGATGAAACCTCCATTTCTAGCCATTCCCAACATACACGTCAAATACTAGGCTTTTTAGAAAACTTCTATTTTCACTTCAAAATTTGTCAAGTGACCTATGGAAATGAGGTATGTTAACATAAAAACTTCAAACTTTTCCTATCGGCTAATATTTGATAGGCATGTTGGAAATGGCTAAAAAGTTCTAATTTCATCATGGTAACCCTTGTAAATACAAGTCAAATGGATCTAAAAATCATTTTAATCGATATTGGCTTAACGTGTTAAGAAATATTTGTTAACTTCATTTGCCTATTATTTGAAGGGACTAAGATGATGAAACCTCCATTTCTAGCCATTCCAAACATACACGTCAAATACTAGGCTTTTTAGAAAACTTCTATTTTCACTTCAAAATTTGTCAAGTGACCTATGGAAATGAGGTATGTTAACATAAAAACTTCAAACGTTTCCTATCCGCTAATATTTGATAGGCATGTTGGAAATGGCTAAAAAGTTCTAGTTTCATCATGGTAACCCTTGCAAATACAAGTCAAATGGATCTAAAAATCAATTTTAATCGATATTGGCTTAGCGTGTTAAGAAATGATTTTTTAACATCATTTGCCTATTATTTGAAGGGATTAAGATGATGAAACCTCCATTTCTAGCCATTCCCAACATACACGTCAAATACTAGGCTTTTTAGAAAACTTCTATTTTCACTTCAAAATTTGTCAAGTGACCTATGGAAATGAGGTATGTTAACATAAAAACTTCAAACGTTTCCTATCCGCTAATATTTGATAGGCATGTTGGAAATGGCTAAAAAGTTCTAGTTTCATCATGGTAACCCCTGCAAATACAAGTCAAATGGATCTAAAAATCAATTTTAATCGATATTGGCTTAGCGTGTTAAGAAATGATTTTTTAACATCATTTGCCTATTATTTGAAGGGATTAAGATGATGAAACCTCCATTTCTAGCCATTCCCAACATACACGTCAAATACTAGGCTTTTTAGAAAACTTCTATTTTCACTTCAAAATTTGTCAAGTGACCTATGGAAATGAGGTATGTTAACATAAAAACTTCAAACTTTTCCTATCCGCTAATATTTGATAGGCATGTTGGAAATGGCTAAAAAGTTCTAGTTTCATCATGGTAACCCTTGCAAATACAAGTCAAATGGATCTAAAAATCAATTTTAATCGATATTGGCTTAGCGTGTTAAGAATTGATTTTTTAACTTCATTTGCCTATTATTTGAAGGGATTAAGATGATGAAACCTCCATTTCTAGCCATTCCCAACATACACGTCAAATACTAGGCTTTTTAGAAAACTTCTATTTTCACTTCAAAATTTGTCAAGTGACCTATGGAAATGAGGTATGTTAACATAAAAACTTCAAACGTTTCCTATCCGCTAATATTTGATAGGCATGTTGGAAATGGCTAAAAAGTTCTAGTTTCATCATGGTAACCCCTGCAAATACAAGTCAAATGGATCTAAAAATCAATTTTAATCGATATTGGCTTAGCGTGTTAAGAAATGATTTTTTAACATCATTTGCCTATTATTTGAAGGGATTAAGATGATGAAACCTCCATTTCTAGCCATTCCCAACATACACGTCAAATACTAGGCTTTTTAGAAAACTTCTATTTTCACTTCAAAATTTGTCAAGTGACCTATGGAAATGAGGTATGTTAACATAAAAACTTCAAACGTTTCCTATCCGCTAATATTTGATAGGCATGTTGGAAATGGCTAAAAAGTTCTAGTTTCATCATGGTAACCCTTGCAAATACAAGTCAAATGGATCTAAAAATCAATTTTAATCGATATTGGCTTAGCGTGTTAAGAAATGATTTTTTAACATCATTTGCCTATTATTTGAAGGGATTAAGATGATGAAACCTCCATTTCTAGCCATTCCCAACATACACGTCAAATACTAGGCTTTTTAGAAAACTTCTATTTTCACTTCAAAATTTGTCAAGTGACCTATGGAAATGAGGTATGTTAACATAAAAACTTCAAACGTTTCCTATCCGCTAATATTTGATAGGCATGTTGGAAATGGCTAAAAAGTTCTAGTTTCATCATGGTAACCCCTGCAAATACAAGTCAAATGGATCTAAAAATCAATTTTAATCGATATTGGCTTAGCGTGTTAAGAAATGATTTTTTAACATCATTTGCCTATTATTTGAAGGGATTAAGATGATGAAACCTCCATTTCTAGCCATTCCCAACATACACGTCAAATACTAGGCTTTTTAGAAAACTTCTATTTTCACTTCAAAATTTGTCAAGTGACCTATGGAAATGAGGTATGTTAACATAAAAACTTCAAACATTTCCTATCCGCTAATATTTGATAGGCATGTTGGAAATGGCTAAAAAGTTCTAGTTTCATCATGGTAACCCTTGTAAATACAAGTCAAATGGATCTAAAAACAAATTTAATCGATATTGGCTTAACGTGTTGAGAAATGATTTTTTAACTTCATTTGCCTATTATTTGAAGGGATTAAGATGATGAAACCTCCATTTCTAGCCATTCCCAACATACACGTCAAATACTAGGCTTTTTAGAAAACTTCTATTTTCACTTCAAAATTTGTCAAGTGACCTATGGAAATGAGGTATGTTAACATAAAAACTTCAAACGTTTCCTATCCGCTAATATTTGATAGGCATGTTGGAAATGGCTAAAAAGTTCTAGTTTCATCATGGTAACCCTTGCAAATACAAGTCAAATGGATCTAAAAATCAATTTTAATCGATATTGGCTTAGCGTGTTAAGAAATGATTTTTTAACATCATTTGCCTATTATTTGAAGGGATTAAGATGATGAAACCTCCATTTCTAGCCATTCCCAACATACACGTCAAATACTAGGCTTTTTAGAAAACTTCTATTTTCACTTCAAAATTTGTCAAGTGACCTATGGAAATGAGGTATGTTAACATAAAAACTTCAAACTTTTCCTATCCGCTAATATTTGATAGGCATGTTGGAAATGGCTAAAAAGTTCTAGTTTCATCATGGTAACCCCTGCAAATACAAGTCAAATGGATCTAAAAATCAATTTTAATCGATATTGGCTTAGCGTGTTAAGAAATGATTTTTTAACTTCATTTGCCTATTATTTGAAGGGCTTAAGATGATGAAACCTCCATTTCTAGCCATTCCCAACATACACGTCAAATACTAGGCTTTTTAGAAAACTTCTATTTTCACTTCAAAATTTGTCAAGTGACCTATGGAAATGAGGTATGTTAACATAAAAACTTCAAACTTTTCCTATCCGCTAATATTTGATAGGCATGTTGGAAATGGCTAAAAAGTTCTAGTTTCATCATGGTAACCCTTGCAAATACAAGTCAAATGGATCTAAAAATCAATTTTAATCGATATTGGCTTAGCGTGTTAAGAAATGATTTTTTAACTTCATTTGCCTATTATTTGAAGGGATTAAGATGATGAAACCTCCATTTCTAGCCATTCCAAACATACACATCAAATACTAGGCTTTTTAGAAAACTTCTATTTTCACTTCAAAATTTGTCAAGTGACCTATGGAAATGAGGTATGTTAACATAAAAACTTCAAACGTTTCCTATCCGCTAATATTTGATAGGCATGTTGGAAATGGCTAAAAAGTTCTAGTTTCATCATGGTAACCCTTGCAAATACAAGTCAAATGGATCTAAAAATCAATTTTAATCGATATTGGCTTAGCGTGTTAAGAAATGATTTTTTAACATCATTTGCCTATTATTTGAAGGGATTAAGATGATGAAACCTCCATTTCTAGCCATTCCCAACATACACGTCAAATACTAGGCTTTTTAGAAAACTTCTATTTTCACTTCAAAATTTGTCAAGTGACCTATGGAAATGAGGTATGTTAACATAAAAACTTCAAACGTTTCCTATCCGCTAATATTTGATAGGCATGTTGGAAATGGCTAAAAAGTTCTAGTTTCATCATGGTAACCCCTGCAAATACAAGTCAAATGGATCTAAAAATCAATTTTAATCGATATTGGCTTAGCGTGTTAAGAAATGATTTTTTAACATCATTTGCCTATTATTTGAAGGGATTAAGATGATGAAACCTCCATTTCTAGCCATTCCCAACATACACGTCAAATACTAGGCTTTTTAGAAAACTTCTATTTTCACTTCAAAATTTGTCAAGTGACCTATGGAAATGAGGTATGTTAACATAAAAACTTCAAACGTTTCCTATCCGCTAATATTTGATAGGCATGTTGGAAATGGCTAAAAAGTTCTAGTTTCATCATGGTAACCCTTGCAAATACAAGTCAAATGGATCTAAAAATCAATTTTAATCGATATTGGCTTAGCGTGTTAAGAAATGATTTTTTAACATCATTTGCCTATTATTTGAAGGGATTAAGATGATGAAACCTCCATTTCTAGCCATTCCCAACATACACGTCAAATACTAGGCTTTTTAGAAAACTTCTATTTTCACTTCAAAATTTGTCAAGTGACCTATGGAAATGAGGTATGTTAACATAAAAACTTCAAACGTTTCCTATCCGCTAATATTTGATAGGCATGTTGGAAATGGCTAAAAAGTTCTAGTTTCATCATGGTAACCCCCGCAAATACAAGTCAAATGGATCTAAAAATCAATTTTAATCGATATTGGCTTAGCGTGTTAAGAAATGATTTTTTAACATCATTTGCCTATTATTTGAAGGGATTAAGATGATGAAACCTCCATTTCTAGCCATTCCCAACATACACGTCAAATACTAGGCTTTTTAGAAAACTTCTATTTTCACTTCAAAATTTGTCAAGTGACCTATGGAAATGAGGTATGTTAACATAAAAACTTCAAACGTTTCCTATCCGCTAATATTTGATAGGCATGTTGGAAATGGCTAAAAAGTTCTAGTTTCATCATGGTAACCCTTGTAAATACAAGTCAAATGGATCTAAAAATCAATTTTAATCGATATTGGCTTAACGTGTTGAGAAATATTTGTTAACTTCATTTGCTTATTATTTGAAGGGATTAAGATGATGAAACCTCCATTTCTAGCCATTCCCAACATACACGTCAAATACTAGGCTTTTTAGAAAACTTCTATTTTCACTTCAAAATTTGTCAAGTGACCTATGGAAATGAGGTATGTTAACATAAAAACTTCAAACGTTTCCTATCCGCTAATATTTGATAGGCATGTTGGAAATGGCTAAAAAGTTCTAGTTTCATCATGGTAACCCCTGCAAATACAAGTCAAATGGATCTAAAAATCAATTTTAATCGATATTGGCTTAGCGTGTTAAGAAATGATTTTTTAACATCATTTGCCTATTATTTGAAGGGATTAAGATGATGAAACCTCCATTTCTAGCCATTCCCAACATACACGTCAAATACTAGGCTTTTTAGAAAACTTCTATTTTCACTTCAAAATTTGTCAAGTGACCTATGGAAATGAGGTATGTTAACATAAAAACTTCAAACGTTTCCTATCCGCTAATATTTGATAGGCATGTTGGAAATGGCTAAAAAGTTCTAGTTTCATCATGGTAACCCCTGCAAATACAAGTCAAATGGATCTAAAAATCAATTTTAATCGATATTGGCTTAGCGTGTTAAGAAATGATTTTTTAACATCATTTGCCTATTATTTGAAGGGATTAAGATGATGAAACCTCCATTTCTAGCCATTCCCAACATACACGTCAAATACTAGGCTTTTTAGAAAACTTCTATTTTCACTTCAAAATTTGTCAAGTGACCTATGGAAATGAGGTATGTTAACATAAAAACTTCAAACGTTTCCTATCCGCTAATATTTGATAGGCATGTTGGAAATGGCTAAAAAGTTCTAGTTTCATCATGGTAACCCCTGCAAATACAAGTCAAATGGATCTAAAAATCAATTTTAATCGATATTGGCTTAGCGTGTTAAGAAATGATTTTTTAACATCATTTGCCTATTATTTGAAGGGATTAAGATGATGAAACCTCCATTTCTAGCCATTCCCAACATACACGTCAAATACTAGGCTTTTTAGAAAACTTCTATTTTCACTTCAAAATTTGTCAAGTGACCTATGGAAATGAGGTATGTTAACATAAAAACTTCAAACTTTTCCTATCCGCTAATATTTGATAGGCATGTTGGAAATGGCTAAAAAGTTCTAGTTTCATCATGGTAACCCCTGCAAATACAAGTCAAATGGATCTAAAAATCAATTTTAATCGATATTGGCTTAGCGTGTTAAGAAATGATTTTTTAACATCATTTGCCTATTATTTGAAGGGATTAAGATGATGAAACCTCCATTTCTAGCCATTCCCAACATACACGTCAAATACTAGGCTTTTTAGAAAACTTCTATTTTCACTTCAAAATTTGTCAAGTGACCTATGGAAATGAGGTATGTTAACATAAAAACTTCAAACGTTTCCTATCCGCTAATATTTGATAGGCATGTTGGAAATGGCTAAAAAGTTCTAGTTTCATCATGGTAACCCTTGCAAATACAAGTCAAATGGATCTAAAAATCAATTTTAATCGATATTGGCTTAGCGTGTTAAGAAATGATTTTTTAACATCATTTGCCTATTATTTGAAGGGATTAAGATGATGAAACCTCCATTTCTAGCCATTCCCAACATACACGTCAAATACTAGGCTTTTTAGAAAACTTCTATTTTCACTTCAAAATTTGTCAAGTGACCTATGGAAATGAGGTATGTTAACATAAAAACTTCAAACGTTTCCTATCCGCTAATATTTGATAGGCATGTTGGAAATGGCTAAAAAGTTCTAGTTTCATCATGGTAACCCCTGCAAATACAAGTCAAATGGATCTAAAAATCAATTTTAATCGATATTGGCTTAGCGTGTTAAGAAATGATTTTTTAACATTCATTTGCCTATTATTTGAAGGGATTAAGATGATGAAACCTCCATTTCTAGCCATTCCCAACATACACGTCAAATACTAGGCTTTTTAGAAAACTTCTATTTTCACTTCAAAATTTGTCAAGTGACCTATGGAAATGAGGTATGTTAACATAAAAACTTCAAACTTTTCCTATCCGCTAATATTTGATAGGCATGTTGGAAATGGCTAAAAAGTTCTAGTTTCATCATGGTAACCCCTGCAAATACAAGTCAAATGGATCTAAAAATCAATTTTAATCGATATTGGCTTAGCGTGTTAAGAAATGATTTTTTAACTTCATTTGCCTATTATTTGAAGGGATTAAGATGATGAAACCTCCATTTCTAGACATTCCCAACATACACGTCAAATACTAGGCTTTTTAGAAAACTTCTATTTTCACTTCAAAATTTGTCAAGTGACCTATGGAAATGAGGTATGTTAACATAAAAACTTCAAACGTTTCCTATCCGCTAATATTTGATAGGCATGTTGGAAATGGCTAAAAAGTTCTAGTTTCATCATGGTAACCCCTGCAAATACAAGTCAAATGGATCTAAAAATCAATTTTAATCGATATTGGCTTAGCGTGTTAAGAAATGATTTTTTAACTTCATTTGCCTATTATTTGAAGGGATTAAGATGATGAAACCTCCATTTCTAGCCATTCCCAACATACACGTCAAATACTAGGCTTTTTAGAAAACTTCTATTTTCACTTCAAAATTTGTCAAGTGACCTATGGAAATGAGGTATGTTAACATAAAAACTTCAAACGTTTCCTATCCGCTAATATTTGATAGGCATGTTGGAAATGGCTAAAAAGTTCTAGTTTCATCATGGTAACCCTTGCAAATACAAGTCAAATGGATCTAAAAATCAATTTTAATCGATATTGGCTTAGCGTGTTAAGAAATGATTTTTTAACATCATTTGCCTATTATTTGAAGGGATTAAGATGATGAAACCTCCATTTCTAGCCATTCCCAACATACACGTCAAATACTAGGCTTTTTAGAAAACTTCTATTTTCACTTCAAAATTTGTCAAGTGACCTATGGAAATGAGGTATGTTAACATAAAAACTTCAAACGTTTCCTATCCGCTAATATTTGATAGGCATGTTGGAAATGGCTAAAAAGTTCTAGTTTCATCATGGTAACCCCTGCAAATACAAGTCAAATGGATCTAAAAATCAATTTTAATCGATATTGGCTTAGCGTGTTAAGAAATGATTTTTTAACATCATTTGCCTATTATTTGAAGGGATTAAGATGATGAAACCTCCATTTCTAGCCATTCCCAACATACACGTCAAATACTAGGCTTTTTAGAAAACTTCTATTTTCACTTCAAAATTTGTCAAGTGACCTATGGAAATGAGGTATGTTAACATAAAAACTTCAAACGTTTCCTATCCGCTAATATTTGATAGGCATGTTGGAAATGGCTAAAAAGTTCTAGTTTCATCATGGTAACCCCTGCAAATACAAGTCAAATGGATCTAAAAATCAATTTTAATCGATATTGGCTTAGCGTGTTAAGAAATGATTTTTTAACATCATTTGCCTATTATTTGAAGGGATTAAGATGATGAAACCTCCATTTCTAGCCATTCCCAACATACACGTCAAATACTAGGCTTTTTAGAAAACTTCTATTTTCACTTCAAAATTTGTCAAGTGACCTATGGAAATGAGGTATGTTAACATAAAAACTTCAAACGTTTCCTATCCGCTAATATTTGATAGGCATGTTGGAAATGGCTAAAAAGTTCTAGTTTCATCATGGTAACCCCTGCAAATACAAGTCAAATGGATCTAAAAATCAATTTTAATCGATATTGGCTTAGCGTGTTAAGAAATGATTTTTTAACATCATTTGCCTATTATTTGAAGGGATTAAGATGATGAAACCTCCATTTCTAGCCATTCCCAACATACACGTCAAATACTAGGCTTTTTAGAAAACTTCTATTTTCACTTCAAAATTTGTCAAGTGACCTATGGAAATGAGGTATGTTAACATAAAAACTTCAAACTTTTCCTATCGGCTAATATTTGATAGGCATGTTGGAAATGGCTAAAAAGTTCTAATTTCATCATGGTAACCCTTGTAAATACAAGTCAAATGGATCTAAAAATCATTTTAATCGATATTGGCTTAACGTGTTAAGAAATATTTGGTAACTTCATTTGCCTATTATTTGAAGGGACTAAGATGATGAAACCTCCATTTCTAGCCATTCCAAACATACACGTCAAATACTAGGCTTTTTAGAAAACTTCTATTTTCACTTCAAAATTTGTCAAGTGACCTATGGAAATGAGGTATGTTAACATAAAAACTTCAAACGTTTCCTATCCGCTAATATTTGATAGGCATGTTGGAAATGGCTAAAAAGTTCTAGTTTCATCATGGTAACCCCTGCAAATACAAGTCAAATGGATCTAAAAATCAATTTTAATCGATATTGGCTTAGCGTGTTAAGAAATGATTTTTTAACATCATTTGCCTATTATTTGAAGGGATTAAGATGATGAAACCTCCATTTCTAGCCATTCCCAACATACACGTCAAATACTAGGCTTTTTAGAAAACTTCTATTTTCACTTCAAAATTTGTCAAGTGACCTATGGAAATGAGGTATGTTAACATAAAAACTTCAAACGTTTCCTATCCGCTAATATTTGATAGGCATGTTGGAAATGGCTAAAAAGTTCTAGTTTCATCATGGTAACCCCTGCAAATACAAGTCAAATGGATCTAAAAATCAATTTTAATCGATATTGGCTTAGCGTGTTAAGAAATGATTTTTTAACATCATTTGCCTATTATTTGAAGGGATTAAGATGATGAAACCTCCATTTCTAGCCATTCCCAACATACACGTCAAATACTAGGCTTTTTAGAAAACTTCTATTTTCACTTCAAAATTTGTCAAGTGACCTATGGAAATGAGGTATGTTAACATAAAAACTTCAAACGTTTCCTATCCGCTAATATTTGATAGGCATGTTGGAAATGGCTAAAAAGTTCTAGTTTCATCATGGTAACCCTTGCAAATACAAGTCAAATGGATCTAAAAATCAATTTTAATCGATATTGGCTTAACGTGTTAAGAAATGATTTTTTAACTTCATTTGCCTATTATTTGAAGGGATTAAGATGATGAAACCTCCATTTCTAGCCATTCCCAACATACACGTCAAATACTAGGCTTTTTAGAAAACTTCTATTTTCACTTCAAAATTTGTCAAGTGACCTATGGAAATGAGGTATGTTAACATAAAAACTTCAAACGTTTCCTATCCGCTAATATTTGATAGGCATGTTGGAAATGGCTAAAAAGTTCTAGTTTCATCATGGTAACCCTTGCAAATACAAGGTCAAATGGATCTAAAAATCAATTTTAATCGATATTGGCTTAGCGTGTTAAGAAATGATTTTTTAACATCATTTGCCTATTATTTGAAGGGATTAAGATGATGAAACCTCCATTTCTAGGCCATTCCCAACATACACGTCAAATACTAGGCTTTTTAGAAAACTTCTATTTTCACTTCAAAATTTGTCAAGTGACCTATGGAAATGAGGTATGTTAACATAAAAACTTCAAACGTTTCCTATCCGCTAATATTTGATAGGCATGTTGGAAATGGCTAAAAAGTTCTAGTTTCATCATGGTAACCCTTGCAAATAAAAGTCAAATGGATCTAAAA
>JAUJYP020000142.1:0-84158 GCA_030674075.2 Linum usitatissimum | reverse complement strand
AATGGTGGAACTACATCATTCTAATGTGCAAGGTGTGGTGGAAGTACACCATACTTTGGTGCAAAGTACAAGGAGGTAGAGAGGTAACTATACCAAGGTACATTATGCATAGTGGAATTGCACTATACCAAGGCACAAAATGCATATTGGATGGTCGAACTACAAAAATAAAGGTGCACTCGTGCATAGTGGAAATTGACTTTACAAAGGTCCACGTCCATGGTGCATGGTTGAAGTGCATCATACCAGGGTCAAATGTGCATAATTCATGATGAAAGTGCACCATACCATAGGGCACGGTGCATTGTGAATGGTGGAACTACATCATTCTAATGTGCAAGGTGCGTAGTGGAAGTACACCATACTTTGGTGCAAAGTAATGAGGTGAGAGCACTATACCAAGGTACATTATGCATAGTGGAAATGCACTATACCAAGGCACAAATGCATATTGGATGGTCGAACTACAAAAATAAAGGTGCACGTGCATAGTGGAAATTGACTTTACAAAGGTCCACCGTCCATGGTGCATGGTTGAAGTGCATCATACAGGGTCAAATGTGCATAATTGATGAAAGTGCACCATACCATAGGGCACTGCATTCTCAATGGTGGAACTACATCATTCTAATGTGCAAGGTGCATAGGGAAGTACACCATACTTGGTGCAAAGTACAAGGAGGTGAGAGTGCACTATACCAAGGTACATTATGCATAGTGGAATTGCACTATACCAAGGCACAAAATGCATATTGGATGGTCGAACTACAAAATAAAGGTGCACTCGTGCATAGTGGAAATTGACTTTACAAAGGTCCACCGTCCATGGTGCATGGTTGAAGTGCATCATACCGTGGTCAAATGTGCATAATTCATTATGAAAGTGCACCATACCATAGGGCACGTGCATTGTGAATGGTGGAACTACATCATTCTAATGTGCAAGGTGCATAGTGGAAGTACACCATACTTTGGTGCAAATGGAGGTGAGAGTGCACTATACCAAGGTACATTATGCATAGTGGAAATGCACTATACCAAGGCACAAAATGCATATTGGATGGTCGAACTACAAAAATAAAGGTGCACTCGTGCAGTGGAAATTGACTTTACAAAGGTCCACCGTCCATGGTGCATGGTTGAAGTGCATCATACCAGGGTCAAATGTGCATAATTCATGATGAAAGTGCACCATACCATAGGGCACGTGCATTCTAATGGTGGAACTACATCATTCTAATGTGCAAGGTGCATGTGGAAGTACACCATACTTTGGTGCAAAGTACAAGGAGGTGAGAGTGCACTATACCAAGGTACATTATGCATAGTGGAATTGCACTATACCAAGGCACAAAATGCATATTTGATGGTCGAACTACAAAAATAAAGGTGCACCGTGCATAGTGGAAATTGACTTACAAAGGTCCACCGTCCATGGTGCATGGTTGAAGTGCATCATACAGGGTCAAATGTGCATAATTCATGATGAAAGTGCACCATACCATAGGGCACGGTGCATTGTGAATGGTGGAACTACATCATTCTAATGTGCAAGGTGCGTGGAAGTACACCATACTTTGGTGCAAAGTACAAGGAGGTGAGAGAGCACTATACCAAGGTACATTATGCATAGTGGAAATGCACTATACCAAGGCACAAATGCATATTGGATGGTCGAACTACAAATAAAAAGTGCACGTGCATAGTGGAAATTGACTTTACAAAGGTCCACCGTCCATGGTGCATGGTTGAAGTGCATCATACAGGGTCAAATGTGCATAATTCATGATGAAAGTGCACCATACCATAGCACGTGCATTGTGAATGGTGGAACTACATCATTCTAATGTGCAAGGTGCATAGTGGAAGTACACCATACTTTGGTGCAAAGTACAAGGAGGTGAGAGTGCACTATACCAAGGTACATTATGCATAGTGGAATTGCACTATACCAAGGCACAAAATGCATATTGGATGGTCGAACTACAAAAATAAAGGTGCACTGCATAGTGGAAATTGACTTTACAAAGGTCCACCGTCCATGGTGCATGGTTGAAGTGCATCATACCAGGGTCAAATGTGCATAATTCATGATGAAAGTGCACCATACCATAGGGCACTGCATCTTGAATGGTGGAACTACATCATTCTAATGTGCAAGGTGCGTAGTGGAAGTACACCATACTGGTGCAAAGTACAAGGAGGAGAGAGAACTATACCAAGGTACATTATGCATAGTGGAAATGCACTATACCAAGGCACAAATGCATATTGGATGGTCGAACTACAAAAACAAAAAAGGTTACGTGCATAGTGGAAATTGACTTTACAAAGGTCCACCGTCCATGGTGCATGGTTGAAGTGCATCATACTGTGGTCAAATGTGCATAATTCATGATGAAAGTGCACCATACCATGGGCACTGCATTGTGAATGGTGGAACTACATCATTCTAATGTGCAAGGTGCATAGGAAGTACACCATACTTTGGTGCAAAGTACAAGGAGGTGAGAGTGCACTATACCAAGGTACATTATGCATAGTGGAATTGCACTATACCAAGGCACAAAATGCATATTGGATGGTCGAACTACAAAAATAAAAGTGCACCGTGCATAGTGGAAATTGACTTTACAAAGGTCCACCGTCCATGGTGCATGGTTGAAGTGCATCATACCAGGGTCAAATGTGCATAATTCATGATGAAAGTGCACCATACCATAGGGCACCGTGCATTGTGAATGGTGGAACTACATCATTCTAATGTGCAAGGTGCATAGTGGAAGTACACCATACTTTGGTGCAAAGTACAAGGAGGTGAGAGCACTATACCAAGGTACATTATGCATAGTGGAAATGCACTATACCAAGGCACAAAATGCATATTGGATGGTCGAACTACAAAAAATAAAGGTGCACGTGCATAGTGGAAATTGACTTTACAAAGGTCCACCGTCCATGGTGCATGGTTGAAGTGCATCATACCAGGGTCAAATGTGCATAATTCATGATGAAAGTGCACCATACCATAGGCACCGTGCTCAATGGTGGAACTACATCATTCTAATGTGCAAGGTGCATAGTGGAAGTACACCATACTTTGGTGCAAAGTACAAGGAGGTGAGTGCACTATACCAAGGTACATTATGCATAGTGGAATTGCACTATACCAAGGCACAAAATGCATATTGGATGGTCGAACTACAAAATAAAGGTGCACCGTGCATAGTGGAAATTGACTTTACAAAGGTCCACGGTCCATGGTGCATGGTTGAAGTGCATCATACAGGGTCAAATGTGCATAATTCATGATGAAAGTGCACCATACCATGGCATCAGTGCATTCTCAATGGTGGAACTACATCATTCTAATGTGCAAGGTGCGTAGTGGAAGTACACCATACTTTGGTGCAAAGTACAAGGAGGTGAGAGAGCACTATACCAAGGTACGTTATGCATAGTGGAAATGCACTATACCAAGGCACAAATGCATATTGGATGGTCGAACTACAAAAATAAAGGTGCACGTGCATAGTGGAAATTGACTTTACAAAGGTCCACCGTCCATGGTGCATGGTTGAAGTGCATCATACCAGGGTCAAATGTGCATAATTCATTATGAAAGTGCACCATACCATAGGGCACGTGCTTTGTGAATGGTGGAACTACATCATTCTAATGTGCAAGGTGCATAGTGGAAGTACACCATACTTTGGTGCAAAGTACAAGGAGGTGAGAGTGCACTATACCAAGGTACATTATGCATAGTGGAATTGCACTATACAAGGAAATGCATATTGGATGGTCGAACTACAAAAAATAAAAGTGCACCGTGCATAGTGGAAATTGACTTTACAAAGGTCCACCGTCCATGGTGCATGGTTGAAGTGCATCATACCAGGTCAAATGTGCATAATTCATTGATGAAAGTGCACCATACCATAGCACCGGTGCATTGTGAATGGTGGAACTTCATCATTCTAATGTGCAAGGTGCATAGTGGAAGTACACCATACTTTGGTGCAAAGTACAAGGAGGTGAGAGAGCACTATACCAAGGTACGTTATGCATAGTGGAAATGCACTATACCAAGGCACAAAATGCATATTGGATGGTCGAACTACAAAAATAAAGGTGCGTGCATGCATAGTGGAAATTGACTTTACAAAGGTCCACCGTCCATGGTGCATGGTTGAAGTGCATCATACTGTGGTCAAATGTGCATAATTCATGATGAAAGTGCACCATACCATAGGGCACCGTGCATTCTCAATGGTGGAACTACATCATTCTAATGTGCAAGGTGCATAGGGAAGTACACCATACTTTGGTGCAAAGTACAAGGAGGTGAGTGCACTATACCAAGGTACATTATGCATAGTGGAATTGCACTATACCAAGGCACAAAATGCATATTGGATGGTCGAACTACAAAAAATAAAGGTGCACCGTGCATAATGGAAATTGACTTACAAAGGTCCACGTCCATGGTGCATGGTTGAAGTGCATCATACCAGGGTCAAATGTGCATAATTCATGATGAAAGTGCACCATACCATAGGGACCGTGCATTCTGAATGGTGGAACTACATCATTCTAATGTGCAAGGTGCGGTGGAAGTACACCATACTTTGGTGCAAAGTACAAGGAGGTGAGAGCTCACTATGGTACATTATGCATAGTGGAAATGCACTATACCAAGGCACAAATGCATATTGGATGGTCGAACTACAAAAATAAAGGTACTGCATGTGGAAATTGACTTTACAAAGGTCCACCGTCCATGGTGCATGGTTGAAGTGCATCATACCAGGTCAAATGTGCATAATTCATTATGAAAGTGCACCATACCATAGGGCACGTGCATTGTGAATGGTGGAACTTCATCATTCTAATGTGCAAGGTGCATAGTGGAAGTACACCATACTTGGTGCAAAGTACAAGGAGGTGAGAGTGCACTATACCAAGGTACATTATGCATAGTGGAAATGCACTATACCAAGGCACAAAATGCATATTGGATGGTCGAACTACAAAAAATAAAGGTGCACGTGCATAGTGGAAATTGACTTTACAAAGGTCCACCGTCCATGGTGCATGGTTGAAGTGCATCATACCAGGTCAAATGTGCATAATTCATGATGAAAGTGCACCATACCATGGGCACCGTGCATTCTCAATGGTGGAACTACATCATTCTAATGTGCAAGGTGCATAGTGGAAGTACACCATACTCTGGTGCAAATTACAAGGAGGTGAGAGTGTACTATACCAAGGTACATTATGCATAGTGGAATTGCACTATACCAAGGCACAAAATGCATATTTGGATGGTCGAACTACAAAAACAAAGGTGCACCGTGCATAATGGAAATTTACTTTACAAAGGTCCACGTCCATGGTGCATGGTTGAAGTGCATCATACCAGGGTCAAATGTGCATAATTCATGATGAAAGTGCACCATACCATAGGGCACCGTGCATTCTCAATGGTGGAACTACATCATTCTAATGTGCAAGGTGCGTAGTGGAAGTACACCATACTTTGGTGCAAAGTACAAGGAGGTGAGAGAGAACTATACCAAGGTACGTTATGCATAGTGGAAATGCACTATACCAAGGCACAAATGCATATTGGATGGTCGAACTACAAAAAATAAAGGTGCACGTGCATAGTGGAAATTGACTTTACAAAGGTCCACGTCCATGGTGCATGGTTGAAGTGCATCATACAGGGTCAAATGTGCATAATTCATGATGAAAGTGCACCATACCATAGGGCACCTGCATTCTGAATGGTGGAACTACATCATTCTAATGTGCAAGGTGCATAGTGGAAGTACACCATACTTTGGTGCAAAGTACAAGGAGGTGAGAGTGCACTATACCAAGGTACATTATGCATAGTGGACTTGCACTATACAAAGGTACAATGCATATTGGATGGTCGAACTACAAAAAATAAAAGTGCACCGTGCATAGTGGAAATTGACTTTAAAAGGTCCACCGTCCATGGTGCATGGTTGAAGTGCATCATACCAGGGTCAAATGTGCATAATTCATTATGAAAGTGCACCATACCATAGGGCACGGTGCTTTGTGAATGGTGGAACTTCATCATTCTAATGTGCAAGGTGCATAGTGGAAGTACACCATACTTTGGTGCAAAGTACATGGAGGTGAGAGAGCACTATACCAAGGTACGTTATGCATAGTGGAAATGCACTATACCAAGGCACAAAATGCATATTGGATGGTCGAACTACAAAAATAAAGGTGCACCGTGCATAGTGGAAATTGACTTTACAAAGGTCCACCGTCCATGGTGCATGGTTGAAGTGCATCATACCAGGGTCAAATGTGCATAATTCATGATGAAAGTGCACCATACCATAGGGCAATGCATCGTGTGTAATGGTGGAACTACATCATTCTAATGTGCAAGGTGCATAGGGGAAGTACACCATACTTTGGTGCAAATTACAAGGAGGAGAGTGTACTATACCAAGGTACATTATGCATAGTGGAATTGCACTATACCAAGGCACAAAATGCATATTTGATGGTCGAACTACAAAAAACAAAGGTGCACGTGCATAATGGAAATTTACTTTACAAGGTCCACGGTCCATGGTGCATGGTTGAAGTGCATCATACCAGGTCAAATGTGCATAATTCATGATGAAAGTGCACCATACCATAGGGCAATCGTTTCTCAATGGTGGAACTACATCATTCTAATGTGCAAGGTGCGTGAGTAGTACACCATACGTTGGTGCAAAGTACATGGAGGTGAGAGAGCACTATACCAAGGTACGTTATGCATAGTGGAAATGCACTATACCAAGGCACAAATGCATATTGGATGGTCGAACTACAAACAATAAAGGTGCACGATGCATAGTGGAAATTGACTTTACAAAGGTCCACTGTCCATGGTGCATGGTTGAAGTGCATCATACCAGGGTCAAATGTGCATAATTCATTATGAAAGTGCACCATACCATGCAGCACCATTGTGAATGGTGGAACTACATCATTCTAATGTGCAAGGTGCATAGTGGAAGTACACCATACTTTGGTGCAAAGTACAAGGAGGTGAGAGTGCACTATACCAAGGTACATTATGCATAGTGGATTGCACTATACAAGGTACAAAATGCATATTGGATGGTCGAACTACAAAAATAAAGTGCACTGTGCATAGTGGAAATTGACTTCAAAAAGGTCCACCGTCCATGGTGCATGGTTGAAGTGCATCATACCAGGGTCAAATGTGCATAATTCATTATGAAAGTGCACCATACCATGGGCACGTGCTTTGTGAATGGTGGAACTTCATCATTCTAATGTGCAAGGTGCATAGTGGAAGTACACCATACGTTGGTGCAAAGTACAAGGAGATGAGAGAGCACTATACCAAGGTACGTTATGCATAGTGGAAATGCACTATACCAAGGCACAAAATGCATATTGGATGGTCGAACTACAAAAAAAAAGGTGCACTGTGCATAGTGGAAATTGACTTTACAAAGGTCCACTGTCCATGGTTCATGGTTGAAGTGTATCATACCAGGGTCAAATGTGCGTAATTCATTATGAAAGTGCACCATACCATGGGCACCGTGCATTCTCAATGGTGGAACTACATCATTCTAATGTGCAAGGTGCATAGTGGAAGTACACCATACTTTGGTGCAAAGTACAAGGAGGTGAGAGTGTACTATACCAAGGTACATTATGCATAGTGGAATTGCACTATACCAAGGCACAAAATGCATATTGGATGGTCGAACTACAAAATAAAGGTGCACCGTGCATAATGGAAATTTACTTTACAAAGGTCCACGGTCCATGGTGCATGGTTGAAGTGCATCATACCAGGGTCAAATGTGCATAATTCATGATGAAAGTGCACCATACCATAGGGCACTGCATTCTGAATGGTGGAACTACATCATTCTAATGTGCAAGGTGTAGTGGAAGTACACCATACTTTGGTGCAAAGTACAAGGAGGTGAGAGAGCACTATACCAAGGTACATTATGCATAGTGGAAATGCACTATACCAAGGCACAAATGCATATTGGATGGTCGAACTACAAATAAAGGTGCACGTGCATAGTGGAAATTGACTTTACAAAGGTCCACCGTCCATGGTGCATGGTTGAAGTGCATCATACCAGGGTCAAATGTGCATAATTCATTATGAAAGTGCACCATACCATAGGGCACGATGCTTTGTGAATGGTGGAACTTCATCATTCTAATGTGCAAGGTGCATAGTGGAAGTACACCATACTGGTGCAAAGTACAAGGAGGTGAGAGTGCACTATACCAAGGTACATTATGCATAGTGGAAATGCACTATACCAAGGCACAAAATGCATATTGGATGGTCGAACTACAAAAAAAAGGTGCACTGCATAGTGGAAATTGACTTTACAAAGGTCCACCGTCCATGGTGCATGGTTGAAGTGCATCATACCAGTGGTCAAATGTGCATAATTCATGATGAAAGTGCACCATACCATGGGCACGTGCATTGTGAATGGTGGAACTACATCATTCTAATGTGCAAGGTGCGTAGTGGAAGTACACCATACTTGGTGCAAAGTACAAGGAGGTGAGAGAGCACTATACCAAGGTACGTTATGCATAGTGGAAATGCACTATACCAAGGCACAAAATGCATATTGGATGGTCGAACTACAAAAAATAAAGGTGCACGTGCATAGTGGAAATTGACTTTACAAAGGTCCACCGTCCATGGTGCATGGTTGAAGTGCATCATACCAGGGTCAAATGTGCATAATTCATGATGAAAGTGCACCATACCATAGGGCACCGTGCATTCTCAATGGTGGAACTACATCATTCTAATGTGCAAGGTGCATAGTGGAAGTACACCATACTTTGGTGCAAAGTACAAGGAGGTGAGAGTGCACTATACCAAGGTACATTATGCATAGTGGAATTGCACTATACCAAGGCACAAAATGCATATTGGATGGTCGAACTACAAAAAATAAAGGTGCACCGTGCATAGTGGAAATTGACTTACAAAGGTCCACCGTCCATGGTGCATGGTTGAAGTGCATCATACCAGGGTCAAATGTGCATAATTCATGATGAAAGTGCACCATACCATAGGGCACCGTGCATTGTGAATGGTGGAACTACATCATTCTAATGTGCAAGGTGCATAGTGGAAGTACACCATACTTTGGTGCAAAGTACAAGGAGGTGAGAGTGCACTATACCAAGGTACATTATGCATAGTGGAATTGCACTATACCAAGGCACAAAATGCATATTGGATGGTCGAACTACAAAAAATAAAGGTGCACCGTGCATAGTGGAAATTGACTTTACAAAGGTCCACCGTCCATGGTGCATGGTTGAAGTGCATCATACCAGGGTCAAATGTGCATAATTCATGATGAAAGTGCACCATACCATAGGGCACCGTGCATTGTGAATGGTGGAACTACATCATTCTAATGTGCAAGGTGCATAGTGGAAGTACACCATACTTTGTACAAGGAGGTGAGAGTGCACTATACCAAGGTACATTATGCATAGTGGAATTGCACTATACCAAGGCACAAAATGCATATTGGATGGTCGAACTACAAAAAATAAAGGTGCACCGTGCATAGTGGAAATTGACTTTACAAAGGTCCACCGTCCATGGTGCATGGTTGAAGTTCATCATACCAGGGTCAAATGTGCATAATTCATGATGAAAGTGCACCATACCATAGAGCATCGTGCATTTTGAATGGTGGAACTTCATCATTCTAATGTGCAAGGTGCGTAGTAGAAGTACACCATACTTTGGTGCAAAGTACAAGGAGGTGAGAGAACTATACCAAGGTACGTTATGCATAGTGGAAATGCACTATACCAAGGCACAAATGCATATTGGATGGTCGAACTACAAAAATAAAGGTGCACCGTGCATAGTGGAAATTGACTTTACAAAGGTCCACCGTCCATGGTGCATGGTTGAAGTGCATCATACCAGGGTCAAATGTGCATAATTCATGATGAAAGTGCACCATACCATAGGGCACGATGCATTGTGAATGGTGGAACTACATCATTCTAATGTGCAAGGTGCATAGTGGAAGTACACCATACTTTGGTGCAAAGTACAAGGAGGTGAGTGCACTATACCAAGGTACATTATGCATAGTGGGATTGCACTATACCAAGGCACAAAATGCATATTGGATGGTCGAACTACAAAAATAAAGGTGCACTGCATAGTGGAAATTGACTTTACAAAGGTCCACCGTCCATGGTGCATGGTTGAAGTGCATCATACAGGGTCAAATGTGCATAATTCATGATGAAAGTGCACCATACCATAGGGCACAGTGCATTGTGAATGGTGGAACTACATCATTCTAATGTGCAAGGTGCATAGTGGAAGTACACCATACTTTGGTGCAAAGTACAAGGAGGTGAGAGAGCACTATACCAAGGTACGTTATGCATAGTGGAAATGCACTATACCAAGGCACAAAATGCATATTGGATGGTCGAACTACAAAAATAAAGGTGCACCGTGCATAGTGGAAATTGACTTTACAAAGGTCCACCGTCCATGGTGCATGGTTGAAGTGCATCATACAGGGTCAAATGTGCATAATTCATGATGAAAGTGCACCATACCATAGGCACCGTGCATTGTCAATGGTGGAACTACATCATTCTAATGTGCAAGGTGCATAGTGGAAGTACACCATACTTTGGTGCAAAGTACAAGGAGAGAGCACTATACCAAGGTACATTATGCATAGTGGAATTGCACTATACCAAGGCACAAAATGCATATTGGATGGTCGAACTACAAAAATAAAGGTGCACCGTGCATAGTGGAAATTTCTTAACAAAGGTCCACGGTCCATGGTGCATGGTTGAAGTGCATCATACAGGGTCAAATGTGCATAATTCATGATGAAAGTGCACCATACCATAGGCATCGTGCTCAATGGTGGAACTACATCATTCTAATGTGCAAGGTGCATAGTGGAAGTACACCATACTTTGGTGCAAAGTACAAGGAGGTGAGAGAGCACTATACCAAGGTACGTTATGCATAGTGGAAATGCACTATACCAAGGCACAAAATGCATATTGGATGGTCGAACTACAAAAAATAAAGGTGCACTGTGCATAGTGGAAATTGACTTTACAAAGGTCCACCGTCCATGGTGCATGGTTGAAGTGCATCATACCAGGGTCAAATGTGCATAATTCATGATGAAAGTGCACCATACCATAGGGCACCGTGCATTCTCAATGGTGGAACTACATCATTCTAATGTGCAAGGTGCATAGTGGAAGTACACCATACTTTGGTGCAAATTACAAGGAGGTGAGAGTGTACTATACCAAGGTACATTATGCATAGTGGAATTGCACTATACCAAGGCACAAAATGCATATTTGATGGTCGAACTACAAAAACAAAGTTTATAACATTGCATAGTGGAAATTGACTTTACAAAGGTCCTCGCGTCCATGGTGCATGTTTGAAGTGCATCATACCAGGGTCAAATGTGCGCCAATTTGTTATGAAAATGCACCATACCATAGGGTATGGTGCGTTGTAAATGGTGTAACTACGTCATTTTAATGTGCAAGGTGCGTAGTGGAAGTACACCATACTTTGGTTCGAGGTACAAGGAGGTGAGAGTGGACCACTATACCAAGGTACATTATGAATAGTTGAATTGCACTATACCAAGGCACAAAATGCATATTGATTGGTCAGACTACAAAAATAAAAGGTGCCTTATGCATAGTGGAAATCGAATTTAAAAGGGTCCAGCACATCCATGGTGCATGTTTTAAGTGCATCATACCGAAGTCCAAATGTGCATAATTTGTTATGAAAATGCACCATCCCATAGGGTATGGTGCATTGTAAATGGTGCTTAACTACATCATTTTAATGTGCAAGGTGCGTAGTGGAAGTACACCATACTTTGGTGCAAAGTACGAGGAGGTGAGTCTGCCCCATATCACAGGTACATTATGAATAGTTGAATTGCACTATACCAAGACACAAAATGCATATTGATTGGTCGAACTATAAAAAATAAAGGTTCACTATGCATAGTGGAAATTGAATTTAAAAAGGTCCACGGGCCATGGTGCATGGTTGAAGTGCATCGTACGAGGGTCAAATGTGCATAATTTATTATGAAAGTGCACCATACCATAGGGCACGGTGCATTTTGAATGGTTAAAGTATATTATTCTTATGTGCAAGGTGCATAGTGGAAGTACACCATACTTTGGTGCAAAGTACAAGGAGGTGAGAAAAAAAAAAAAAAAAAAAAAAAAAAAAAAAAAAAACTGCACAATATCATGGCGGAAAATGTATATTGGATGGTCGAACTACATAAATTAAACATGCTTTGTGCATAGTGGAAATTGACTTTACAAAGGTCCACTGTCCATGGTGCATAGTTGAAGTGCATCATACCACGGTCAAATATGCATAATTCATGATGAAAGTGCACCATACAATAGGGTACGGTGCATTTTGAATGGTGGAACTACATCATTCTAATGTGCAAGGTGGATAGTGAAAGTACACCATAATTTGGTGCAAACTATAAGGAGGTGACAGTGCACTATACCAACGTACATTATGCATATTGCACTATACCAAATCACAAAATGCATATTGGATGGTCAAACTAAAAAACATAAACGTGCACTGTACATAGTGGAAATTGACTTTAAAAAGTCCACTGTCTATGGTACATGGTTGAAGTGCATCATACCAGGGTCAAATGTGCATAATTAATTATGAAAGTGCACCATACCATAGGGCACGGTGCATTTTGAATGGTGGAACTTCATCATTCTAATGTGCAGGGTGCGTAGTGGAAGTACACCATACTTTGGTGCAAAGTACAACGAGGTGAGAGTGCACTATACCAAGGTACATTATGCATAGTTGAATTGCACTATACCAAGGCACAAAATGCATATTTGATGGTCGAACTACAAAAATCAAAGCTGCACTGTGTATAATGGAAATTGACTTTACAAAGGTCCATTGTCCATGGTGCATGGTTGAAGTGCATCATACCACCGTCAAATGTGCATAATTCATGATGAAAGTGCACCATACAATAGGGCACAGTGCATTTTGAATGGTGGAACTACATCATTCTAATGAGCAAGGTGGATAGTGAAAGTACACCATACTTTGGTGCAAAGTACAACGAGGTGAGAGTGCACTATACCAAGGTAGATTATGAATAGTTGAATTGCACTATACCAAGGCACAAAATTCATATTGATTGGTCGAACTACAGAAAATAAAGGTGCATTTTGCTTAGTAGAAATTGACTTTGAAAAGGTCCACTGTCCATGGTGCATGGTTGAAGTGCATCATACCAGGGTCAAATGTGCGTAATTCACTATGAAAGTGCCCCATACCATAGGGCATGGTGCATTGTGAATGGTGGAACTTCATCATTCTAATGTGCAAGGTGCGTAGTGGAAGTACACCATAATTTGGTGCAAACTACAAGGAAAAAAGACTACTGACTTATACCAAGGTACATTATGCATTATGGAATTGCACTATACCAAGGCACAAAATGCATATTTGATGGTCGAACTACAAAAATAAAGCTACACTGTGCATAGTGGAAATTGTCTTTACAAAGGTCCACTATTTATGGTGCATGGTTGAAGTGCATGATCCACCGGGGTCGAATGTGCGTAATTCCTCATGAAAGTGCACCATTACCATAGGGCACCCTGCCATTGTGAATGGTGGAACTACATCATTCTAATGTGCAAGGTGCGTAGTGAACGTACACCATAATTTGGTGCAAACTACAAGGAGGGTGAGAAAGCACTATACCAAGGTACGTTATGCATTATGGAATTTCACTATACCGAGGCACAAATTTCATATTGGATGGTCGAACTACAAAAAATAAAGGTGCTATTACATCGAATTGGAAATTGACATAAAAAGGTCCGTTGTCCATGGTGCATGGTTGAAGTGCATCATACCGAGTGTGAGGTGTGCGTAATTCATGATGAAAGTGCACCATACCATAGGGAACGGTGCATTGTGAATGGTTGAACTACATCATTCTAATGTGCAAGGTGTGTAGTGGAAGTACACTATAATTTGGAGCAAAGTACAACAAGGTGAGAGTGCACTATACCAAGGTATATTATGCATTGTGGAATTTCACTATACCAAGGCACAAAATGCATATTTGATGGTCGAACTACGAAAAATAAGGCTGTAAAATGCATAGTGGAAATTGACTTTACAAAGGTCCAGCATTGTCAATGGTGCATGGTTGAAGATGCATCATACCAAGTTAAATCAGCATAATTTATTACGCAAATGCACCATACCATAAGGCACGGATTGTGTGAATGGTGGAACTACATCATTCTAATGTGCAAGGTGCGTAGTGGAAGTACACCATAATTTTGTGCAAACTACAAGGAGGTGAGAATGCCACCAGCCACAAAGGTACGTTATGGATTGTGGAATTGCACTATACCGAGACACCAAATGTATATTGCATTTGGTCGAACTAAAAAAAATAAAGGTGCTTAAAATGCATAGTAGGAAAATGAATTTAAAAAGGTCCCTTGTCCGTAGTGCATGGTTGAAGTGCGTCATACCGGGGTCAAATGTGTATAATTTATTATGAAAGTGCGCCATACCCAAGGGCCTTGTGCATTGTGAATGGTGGACCTACATCATTCTAATGTGCAAGGTGCGTAGTGAACGTACACCATAATTTGGTGCAAACTACAAGGAGGTGAGGGCAATATGCGAAGGTACGTTATGCATTATGGAATTTCACTATACCAAGGCACAAAATTCATATTGGATGGTCGAACTACAAAAAATAAAAAGGTGCAGGTTTGTACATAGTGGAAATTGACTTTAAAAAGGTCCATTGTCCATGGTGCGTAAGTTGAAGTGCATCGTACCGAGGTTAAATGTGCATAATTCATGATGAAAGTGCACCATTACCATAGGGAACGGTGCATTGTGAATGGTTGAACTACATCATTCTAATGTGCAAGGTGTGTAGTGGAAGTACACTATAATTTGGAGCAAAGTACAAGGAGGTGAGAGTGCAGGTTATACCAAGGTATATTATGCGTTGTGGAATTTCACTTTACCCGAGCCTGAAAATGCATATTTGATGGTCGAACTACAAAAAATAAAGCTGCAGAATTATGCATAGTGGAAATTGACTTTACAAAGGTCCGTTGTCAATGGTGCATGGTTGAAAGGGCATCATACCAGAATCAAATCAGCATAATTAATTACGAAAGTGCACCATACCATAGCGCACGGTGCATTGTGAATGGTGCAACTACATCATTCTAATGTGCAAGGTGCGTTGTGGAAGTACACCATAATTTTGTGCAAACTACAAGGAGGTGAGAGTGCCACCATACGAAGGTACGTTATGGATTATGGATTTGCAACATACCAAGGTACCAAATGTATATTGATTGGTCGAACTAAAAAAAATAAGGTGCACGATGCATAGTGGAAATTGAATTTAAAAAGGTCCCACACTTGTCCATGGTGCATGGTTGAAGTGCATCATACCGGAGGTCAAATGTGTATAATTTATTATGAAAGTGCGCCATACCAAAGGGCAGCGTACATTGTGAATGGTGGAACTACATCATTCTAATGTGCAAGGTGCGTAGTGAACGTACACCATAATTTGGTGCAAACTACAAGGAGGTGAAAGGCTACACCTTTATGCAAAGGTACGTTATGCATTATGGAATTTCACTATACCAAGGCACAAAATTCATATTGGATGGTCGAACTACAAAAAATTAATGTGCTTGTACATAGTGGAAATTGACTTTAAATAGGTCCATTGTCCATGGTGCATAGTTAAAGTGCGTCGTACCGGGGTCAAATGTGCATAATTCATGATGAAAGTGGACCATACAATAGGGCACGGTGCATTTTGAATGTTGGAACTACATCATTCTAATGTGCAAGGTGCATAGTAGAAGTACACCATACTTTTGTGCAAAGTACAAGGAGGTGAGTGAACATTATACCAACGTACATTATGCATTACGGAATTGCACTATGCGAAGGCACAAAATGCATATTGGGTGGTCGAACTAAAACAAATAAAAGGTGCCTTGTGCATAGTGGAAATTGACTTTACAAAGGTCAGCTGTCCATGGTGCATGGTAGAAGTCAATCATGCAGGGTCAAATGTGCATAATTCATTATGAAAGTGCACCGTACCATAGGGCGCGGTGCATTGTGAATGGTGGAAGTTCATCATTCTAATGTGCCGAGTGCGTAGTGGAAGTACACCATAATTTGGTGCAAACTACAAAGAGGTGAGTGTGCATTATACCAACGTACATTATGCATTACGGAATTGCAGCATACCCGAGGCACCGAAAGCATATTTGTTGGATGAACCACAAAAACCAAAGTTTGCTCTGTGCATAATGGAAATTTACTTTACAAAGGTCCCGCATCCTTGGTGCATGGTTGAAGTGCATCATACTACGGTCAAATGTGCATAATTCATGATGAAAGTGGACCATACAATAGGGCACGGTGCATTTTGAATGTTGGAACTACATCATTCTAATGTGCGAGGTGCGCCAATAGTGGAAGTACACCATGCTTTTGTGCAAAGTACAAGGAGGTGAGGAAGTGCACTATACCAAGGTACGTTATGCATAGTGGAAATGCACTATACCAAGGCACAAATGCATATTGGATGGTCGAACTACAAAAATAAAGGTGCACGTGCATAGTGGAAATTGACTTTACAAAGGTCCACCGTCCATGGTGCATGGTTGAAGTGCATCATACCAGGTCAAATGTGCATAATTCATTATGAAAGTGCACCATACCATAGGGCACGATGCATTGTGAATGGTGGAACTACATCATTCTAATGTGCAAGGTGGTAGGAAGTACACCATACTTTGGTGCAAAGTACAAGGAGGTGAGAGTGCACTATACCAAGGTACATTATGCATAGTGGAATTGCACTATACCAAGGCACAAAATGCATATTGGATGGTCGAACTACAAAAAATAAAGGTGCACTATGCATAGTGGAAATTGACTTTAAAAGGTCCACCGTCCATGGTGCATGGTTGAAGTGCATCATACCAGGGTCAAATGTGCATAATTCATGATGAAAGTGCACCATACCATAGGGCACGTGCATTGTGAATGGTGGAACTACATCATTCTAATGTGCAAGGTGCATAGTGGAAGTACACCATACTTTGGTGCAAAGTACAGGAGGTGAGAGAGCACTATACCAAGGTACATTATGCATAGTGGAATGCACTATACCAAGGCACAAAATGCATATTGGATGGTCGAACTACAAAAAATAAAGGTGCACCGTGCATAGTGGAAATTGACTTTACAAAGGTCCACCGTCCATGGTGCATGGTTGAAGTGCATCATACCAGGGTCAAATGTGCATAATTCATGATGAAAGTGCACCATACCATAGGGCACCGTGCATTCTCAATGGTGGAACTACATCATTCTAATGTGCAAGGTGCATAGTGGAAGTACACCATACTTTGGTGCAAATTACAAGGAGGTGAGAGTGCACTATACCAAGGTACATTATGCATAGTGGAATTGCACTATACCAAGGCACAAAATGCATATTGGATGGTCGAACTACAAAAAATAAAGGTGCACGTGCATAATGGAAATTGACTTACACAAAGTCCACCGTCCATGGTGCATGGTTGAAGTGCATCATACCAGGGTCAAATGTGCATAATTCATGATGAAAGTGCACCATACCATAGGCACCGTGCATTCTCAATGGTGGAACTACATCATTCTAATGTGCAAGGTGCGTAGTGGAAGTACACCATACTTTGGTGCAAAGTACAAGGAGGTGAGAGAGCACTATACCAAGGTACATTATGCATAGTGGAAATGCACTATACCAAGGCACAAATGCATATTGGATGGTCGAACTACAAAAATAAAGGTGCACGTGCATAGTGGAAATTGACTTTACAAAGGTCCACCGTCCATGGTGCATGGTTGAAGTGCATCATACCAGGTCAAATGTGCATAATTCATTATGAAAGTGCACCATACCATAGGGCACGGTGCTTTGTGAATGGTGGAACTACATCATTCTAATGTGCAAGGTGCATAGTGGAAGTACACCATACTTTGGTGCAAAGTACAAGGAGGTGAGAGTGCACTATACCAAGGTACATTATGCATAGTGGAATTGCACTATACCAAGGCACAAAATGCATATTGGATGGTCGAACTACAAAAATAAAGGTGCACCGTGCATAGTGGAAATTGACTTTAAAAGGTCCACCGTCCATGGTGCATGGTTGAAGTGCATCATACCAGGGTCAAATGTGCATAATTCATGATGAAAGTGCACCATACCATAGGGCACGGTGCATTGTGAATGGTGGAACTACATCATTCTAATGTGCAAGGTGCATAGTGGAAGTACACCATATTGGTGCAAAGTACAAGGAGGTGAGAGAGCACTATACCAAGGTACATTATGCATAGTGGAAATGCACTATACCAAGGCACAAAATGCATATTGGATGGTCGAACTACAAAAAAAAAGGTGCACGTGCATAGTGGAAATTGACTTTACAAAGGTCCACGGTCCATGGTGCATGGTTGAAGTGCATCATACCAGGGTCAAATGTGCATAATTCATGATGAAAGTGCACCATACCATAGGGCACGTGCATTCTCAATGGTGGAACTACATCATTCTAATGTGCAAGGTGCGTAGTGGAAGTACACCATACTTTGGTGCAAAGTACAAGGAGGTGAGAGTGCACTATACCAAGGTACATTATGCATAGTGGAATTGCACTATACCAAGGCACAAAATGCATATTGGATGGTCGAACTACACAAAATAAAGGTGCACGTGCATAGTGGAAATTGACTTTACAAAGGTCCACTGTCCATGGTGCATGGTTGAAGTGCATCATACCAGGGTCAAATGTGCATAATTCATGATGAAAGTGCACCATACCATAGGGCACCGTGCATTCTCAATGGTGGAACTACATCATTCTAATGTGCAAGGTGCGTAGTGGAAGTACACCATACTTTGGTGCAAAGTACAAGGAGGTGAGAGTGCACTATACCAAGGTACATTATGCATAGTTGAATTGCACTATACCAAGGCACAAAATGCATATTGGATGGTCGAACAAAAAATAAAGGTGCAATGCATAGTGGAAATTGACTTTACAAAGGTCCACCGTCCATGGTGCATGGTTGAAGTGCATCATACCAGGTCAAATGTGCATAATTCATGATGAAAGTGCACCATACCATAGGGCACGGTGCATTGTGAATGGTGGAACTACATCATTCTAATGTGCAAGGTGCATAGTGGAAGTACACCATATGGTGCAAAGTACAAGGAGGTGAGAGTGCACTATACCAAGGTACATTATGCATAGTGGAAATGCACTATACCAAGGCACAAAATGCATATTGGATGGTCGAACTACAAAAATAAAGGTGCACGTGCATAGTGGAAATTGACTTTACAAAGGTCCACCGTCCATGGTGCATGGTTGAAGTGCATCATACCAGGGTCAAATGTGCATAATTCATGATGAAAGTGCACCATACCATGGGCACGTGCATTGTGAATGGTGGAACTACATCATTCTAATGTGCAAGGTGCATAGTGGAAGTACACCATACTTTGGTGCAAAGTACAAGGAGGTGAGAGTGCACTATACCAAGGTACATTATGCATAGTGGAATTGCACTATACCAAGGCACAAAATGCATATTGGATGGTCGAACTACAAAAATAAAGGTGCACTCGTGCATAGTGGAAATTGACTTTACAAAGTCCACGGTCCATGGTGCATGGTTGAAGTGCATCATACCAGGTCAAATGTGCATAATTCATGATGAAAGTGCACCATACCATAGGGCACCGTGCATTCTGAATGGTGGAACTACATCATTCTAATGTGCAAGGTGCGTAGTAAGTATACATACTTTGGTGCAAAGTACAAGGAGGTGAGAGAGCACTATACCAAGGTACATTATGCATAGTGGAATTGCACTATACCAAGGCACAAAATGCATATTGGATGGTCGAACTACAAAAATAAAGGTGCACGTGCATAGTGGAAATTGACTTTACAAAGGTCCACCGTCCATGGTGCATGGTTGAAGTGCATCATACCAGGGTCAAATGTGCATAAATGATGATGAGTGCACCATACCATAGGGCACCGTGCATTCTGAATGGTGGAACTACATCATTCTAATGTGCAAGGTGCGTAGTGGAAGTACACCATACTTTGGTGCAAAGTACAAGGAGGTGAGAGTGCACTATACCAAGGTACATTATGCATAGTGGAATGCACTATACCAAGGCACAAAATGCATATTGGATGGTCGAACTACAAAAAATAAAGGTGCACTGTGCATAGTGGAAATTGACTTTACAAAGGTCCACCGTCCATGGTGCATGGTTGAAGTGCATCATACAGTGGTCAAATGTGCATAATTCATGATGAAAGTGCACCATACCATAGGGCACGGTGCATTGTGAATGGTGGAACTACATCATTCTAATGTGCAAGGTGCATAGTGGAAGTACACCATACTTTGGTGCAAAGTACAAGGAGGTGAGAGTGCACTATACCAAGGTACATTATGCATAGTGGAATTGCACTATACCAAGGCACAAAATGCATATTGGATGGTCGAACTACAAAATTTAAAGGTGTACTACGCATAGTGGAAATTGACTTTACAAAGGTCCACCGTCCATGGTGCATGGTGGAAGTGCATCATACCAGGGTCAAATGTGCATAATTCATGATGAAAGTGCACCATACCATAGGCACGGTGCATTGTGAATGGTGGAACTACATCATTCTAATGTGCAAGGTGCGTAGTGGAAGTACACCATACTTTGGTGCAAAGTACAAGGAGGTGAGAGTGCACTATACCAAGGTACATTATGCATAGTTGAATTGCACTATACGAAGGCACAAAATGCATATTGGATGGTCGAACTACAAAAAATAAAGGTGCACCGTGCATAGTGGAAATTGACTTTACAAAGGTCCACCGTCCATGGTGCATGGTTGAAGTGCATCATACCAGGGTCAAATGTGCATAATTCATGATGAAAGTGCACCATACCATAGGCACGTGCATTGTGAATGGTGGAACTACATCATTCTAATGTGCAAGGTGCGTAGTGGAAGTACACCATACTAAGGTGAAAGTACAAGGAGGTGAGAGTGCACTATACCAAGGTACATTATGCATAGTGGAATTGCAGTATACCAAGGCACACAATGCATATTGGATGGTCGAACTACAAAAATAAAAGGTACTATGCATAGTGGAAATGACTTTACAAAGGTCCACCGTCCATGGTGCATGGAAGTGCATCATAACAGGGTCAAATGTGCATAATTCATGATGAAAGTGCACCATACCATAGGGAAGGTGCATTGTAAATGGTGGAACTACATCATTCTAATGTGCCGTGCGTAGTGGACACCATACTAAGGTGCAAAGTACAAGGAGGTGAGAGTGCACTATACCAAGGTACATTATGCATAGTGGAATTGCACTATACCAAGGCACAAAATGCATATTGGATGGTCGAACTACAAAAATAAAGGTGCACCGTGCATAGTGGAAATTGACTTTACAAAGGTCCACCGTCCATGGTGCATGGTTGAAGTGCATCATAAGAGGTCAAATGTGCATAATTCATGATGAAAGTGCACCATACATATGATACAGTGCATTGTGAATGGTGGAACTACATCATTCTAATGTGCAAGGTGCGTAGTGGAAGTACACCATACTAAGGTGCAAAGTACAAGGAGGTGAGAGTGCACTATACCAAGGTACATTATGCATAGTGGATTGCACTATACCAAGGCACAAAATGCATATTGGATGGTCGAACTACAAAAATAAAGGTGCACCGTGCATAGTGGAAATTGACTTACAAAGGTCCACCGTCCATGGTGCATGGTTGAAGTGCATCATACCAGGGTCAAATGTGCATAATTCATGATGAAAGTGCACCATACCATAGGATACGTGCATTGTGAATGGTGGAACTACATCATTCTGCAAGTGTGCGTAGTGGAAGTACACCATACTTAAGGTGCAAAGTACAAGGAGGTGAGAGTGCACTATACCAAGGTACATTATGCATAGTGGAATTGCACTATACCAAGGCACAAAATGCATATTGGATGGTCGAACTACAAAAATTAAAGGTGTACTATGCATAGTTGAAAATGACTTTACAAAGGTCCACTCCATTATGCATGGTGGAAGTGCATCATAACAGGGTCCAATGTGTATAATTCATGAAAGTGCACCATACCATGGGAAGGTGCATTGTAAATGGTGGAACTACATCATTCTAATGTGCAAGGTGCGTAGTGGAAGTACACCATACTAAGGTGCAAAGTACAAGGAGGTGAGAGTGCACTATACCAAGGTACATTATGCATAGTGGATTGCACTATACCAAGGCACAAAATGCATATTGGATGGTCGAACTACAAAAATAAAGGTGCACTATGCATAGTGGAAATTGACTTACAAAGGTCCACCGTCCATGGTGCATGGTGGAAGTGCATCATACAGTGGGTCAAATGTATAATTCATGATGAAAGTGCACCATACCATAGGATACTGCATTGTGAATGGTGGAACTACATCATTCTAATGTGCAAGGTGCGTAGTGGAAGTACACCATAGTGGTGAAAAGTACAAGGAGGTGAGAGTGCACTATACCAAGGTACATTATGCATAGTAGGATGCACTATACCAAGGCACAAAAGCATATTGGATGGTCGAACTAAAAATAAAGGTGCACCGTGCATAGTGGAAACGACTTTACAAAGGTCCACCGTCCATGGTGCATGGTTGAAGTGCATCATAGCAGGGTCAAATGTGCATAATTCATGATGAAAGTGCACCATACCATAGGATACGGTGCATTGTGAATGGTGGAACTACATCATTCTAATGTGTAAGGTGCGTAGTGGAAGTACACCATAGTTGGTGCAAAGTACAAGGAGGTGAGAGTGCACTATACCAAGGTACATTATGCATAGTGGAATTGCACTATACCAAGGCACAAAATGCATATTGGATGGTCGAACTACAAAAATTAAAGGTGTACTATGCATAGTGGAAATGACTTTACAAAGGTCCACGTCCATGGTGCATGGTGGAAGTGCATCATAACAGGGTCCAATGTGCATAATTCATGATGAAAGTGCACCATACCATAGGGAAGGTGCATTGTAAATGGTGGAACTACATCATTCTAATGTGCAAGGTGCATAGTGGACGTACACCATACTAAGGTGCAAAGTACAAGGAGGTGAGAGTGCACTATACCAAGGTACATTATGCATAGTGGATTGCACTATACCAAGGCACAAAATGCATATTGGATGGTCGAACTACAAAAAATAAAGGTGCACCGTGCATAGTGGAAATTGACTTTACAAAGGTCCACCGTCCATGGTGCATGGTTGAAGTGCATCATAGCAGGGTCAAATGTGCATAATTCATGATGAAAGTGCACCATACCATAGGATACGTGCATTGTGAATGGTGGAACTACATCATTCTAATGTGTAAGGTGCGTAGTGGAAGTACACCGTAGTAAGGTGCAAAGTACAAGGAGGTGAGATGCACTATACCAAGGTACATTATGCATAGTGGAATTGCACTATACCAAGGCACAAAATGCATATTGGATGGTCGAACTACAAAAATAAAGGTGCACCGTGCATAGTGGAAATTGACTTACAAAGGTCCACCGTCCATGGTGCATGGTTGAAGTGCATCATACAGGGTCAAATGTGCATAATTCATGATGAAAGTGCACCATACCATAGGATACGGTGCATTGTGAATGGTGGAACTACATCATTCTAATGTAAGGTGCGTAGTGGAAGTACACCATACTAAGGTGCAAAGTACAAGGAGGTGAGAGTGCACTATACCAAGGTACATTATGCATAGTAAATTGCACTATACCAAGGCACAAATGCATATTGGATGGTCGAACTACAAAAATAAAGGTGCACCGTGCATAGTGGAAATTGACTTTACAAAGGTCCACCGTCCATGGTGCATGGTTGAAGTGCATCATACAGTGGTCAAATGTGCATAATTCATGATGAAAGTGCACCATACCATAGGATACAGGTGCATTGTGAATGGTGGAACTACATCATTCTAATGTGTAAGGTGCGTAGTGGAAGTACACCATAGTAAGGTGAAAAGTACAAGGAGGTGAGACTGCACTATACCAAGGTACATTATGCATAGTAATTGCACTATACCAAGGCACAAAATGCATATTGGATGGTCGAACTACAAAAATAAAGGTGCACCGTGCATAGTGGAAACCGACTTTACAAAGGTCCACCGTCCATGGTGCATGGTGAAGTGCATCATAGCAGGTCAAATGTGCATAATTCGTGATGAAAGTGCACCATACCATAGGATACTGCATTGTGAATGGTGGAACTACATCATTCTAATGTGTAAGGTGCGTAGTGGAAGTACACCGTACTAAGGTGAAAAGTACAAGGAGGTGAGAGTGCACTATACCAAGGTACATTATGCATAGTGGAATTGCACTATACCAAGGCACAAATGCATATTGGATGGTCAAACTACAAAAATAAAGGTGTACTACATAGTGAAATGACTTTACAAAGGTCCACTCCATGGTGCATGGTGGAAGTGCATCATAACATGGTCAAATGTGCATAATTCATGATGAAAGTGCACCATACCATAGGGGAAGGTGCATTGTGAATGGTGGAACTACATCATTCTAATGTGCAAGGTGCAGTGGAGTACAATACCAAGGTGCAAAGTACAAGGAGGTGAGAGTGCACTATACCAAGGTACATTATGCATAGTGGAATTGCACTATACCAAGGCACAAAATGCATATTGGATGGTCGAACTACAAAAAATAAAGGTGTACTACGCATATGAAAATCGACTTTACAAAGGTCCACACTCATTGGTGCATGGTGGAAGTGCATCATAACAGGGTCAAATGTGCATAATTCATGATGAAAGTGCACCATACCATAGGATAAGGTGCATTGTGAATGGTGGAACTACATCATTCTAATGTGCAGGTGCGTAGTGGAAGTACACCATAGTAAGGTGCAAAGTACAAGGAGGTGAGAGTGCACTATACCAAGGTACATTATGCATAGTAGAATTGCACTATACCAAGGCACAAAATGCATATTGGATGGTCGAACTACAAAAATAAAGGTGCACCGTGCATAGTGGAAATTGACTTTACAAAGGTCCACCGTCCATGGTGCATGGTGAAGTGCATCATACAGGGTCAAATGTGCATAATTCATGAAAGTGCACCATACCATAGGATACGGTGCATTGTGAATGGTGGAACTACATCATTCTAATGTAAGGTGCGTAGTGGAAGTACACCATAGTAAGGTGAAAAGTACAAGGAGGTGAGAGCACTATACCAAGGTACATTATGCATAGTGGATTGCACTATACCAAGGCACAAAATGCATATTGGATGGTCGAACTACAAAAATAAAGGTGCACCGTGCATAGTGAAATTGACTTTACAAAGGTCCACCGTCCATGGTGCATGGTGGAAGTGCATCATACAGGTCAAATGTGCATAATTCGTGATGAAAGTGCACCATACCATGGGAGGGCATTGTGAATGGTGGAACTACATCATTCTAATGTGCAAGGTGCGTAGTGGAAGTACACCATAAAGGTGCAAAGTACAAGGAGGTGAGAGTGCACTATACCAAGGTACATTATGCATAGTGGTTGCACTATACCAAGGCACAATGCATATTGGATGGTCGAACTACAAAAACTAAAGGTGTACTATGCACGGTTAATCTGTATTTACAAATGTCCACAGTCCATTTATGCATAGTGGAAGGAATGAATCATAACATGGTCCAATCATCCATAATTCTACAAGTAAGTACACTATATATCACGCAGAAATATTTGCATTATAAATAGTGGAACTACATCATTTTAATGTAATACCGGAGTGCGTAATGGACGTAGACCATAATAAGGTGCAAAGTACAAGGAAGTGAGAATGCACTATACCAAGGAACATTATACTTAGTAGGATTGCACAATACCAAGGCACAAAATGCATATTGGATGGTCGAACTACAAAGAAAATGAGTGCAGAGTGCATGGTAGACAAAGACTTTACAAGGAGTCCTCTTTGTCCATGGTGCATGGTGGAAGTGCATCATAGCGGGGGTGAAATGTGCATAATTCGTGATGAAAGTGCTCCATGCCATAGGATACAGTGCATTGTGAATGCTTGTGCAGACTACATCATTCTAATGTGTAAGATGCATAAGTGGAAGTACACCATAGTAAGGTGAAAAAATCTGAGGAGGTGAGGCTGGGCTATGCAAGGGTACATTATGCCTAGTACGATAGCACTATGCCAAGGCTTACAAAAGCATATTGGATGGTCGAACGTCAACAAATAAGGGATGCCCCCGTGCATAGTGGAAGGCAGCTTTGGAAAAGTCCACCATTTGTCTGACGGGTGCATGGTGCGAATACTGAATCCTTAGCAGGTGATAAGCCCGCAATTCGTTATGAAAGAGATGAGTGCACCCATACCATAGGATACGGATTACATTGTGAATGCAGTACATTACATCATTCTAATGTGTAAAAGGTGCATCGTGGAAATGCATAGTAAAATTAGAAAAGTACAAGGAGGTGAGGGCTTGGGGTATACCAAGGGAGATTAAGCTATACCACTGGAGATACAGTCTGTACCCTGAGCACAAAAAGCATATTTGGATGGTCGAACTTCAACAAATAAAGGTGCAGGTACTCTTAGTGGAAGCTGACTTTCTAAGGTGCTCTGTTTATACGGGTGCATGGTTGAAAGATGCATCACCATAAGTCCAAATATGCATAGTCGTGATGAAAAGTGCTACATACCATAGGATACAGTGCATTGTGAATTGTGGAACTACCTCATTCCAATGTGTAAGGTGCGTAGTGGAAGTACACCGTAGTAAAGTACAGAAAAGTACAAGGAGGTGAGAGTGCACTATACCAAGGTACATTATGCATAGGGGAATAGCATTATACTGTATGAGACAAATGCATATTGGATGGTCAAACTACAAAAACTAAAGGTGTACTATGCACGGTTAAACCTGTATTTGTACAAATGTCTCACGATCATGTATGCATGGTTGAAGTGCATCATAACGGGGTCACATCGTGCATAATTCGTGATGAAAGTGCACTATACCATGGGGGATAGGTACTATATGTGAATCGTGGAACTACATCATTCTAATGTGCAAGGTGCGTAGTGGACGTAGACCGTACTAAGGTGAAAAGTACAAGGAGGTGAGAGTGCACTATACCAAGGTACACTGTGCATAGTGGAATTGCACTATACCAGCGCACAAAATGCATATTGGATGGTCAAACTACAAAAATAAAGGCGCACAATGCATATTGAAGCCGACTTTACAAATGTCCACAAATATGATGCATGGTGGAAGTGCATCATAGCATGGTGCAATGTGCATAATTCGTGATGAAAGTACACCATACCATAGGAAAGTGCATTATGAATGGTGGAACTACATCATTTAATCTGTGTGCGTAAAGTGGAAGTAAACCCCATACTAAGGGGTGAAAAGTACAGGGAGGTGAGACTGCACTATACCAGGGTACATTAATGCATGGTAACATTGCACAATACCCAGGCACAAAATGCATATTGGATGGTCGAAGCTTCAACAAATAAAGGTGCACCGTGCATAGTGAAACAGACTTTAGAAAGGACCACTGTACCATGGTGCATGGTGGAAGTGCATCATGGCAGTAGGGGGTGAAATGTACATAATTCGTGATGAAAGTGCACCATACCATAGGGTACATCGGTACATTGCGAATGGTGGAACTACATCAATTACAATGTGTAAGTGTAGATGTGGAAGTACACCATAGGAAGGTGAAAAGTACAAGGAGGTGAGAGTGCACTATACCAAGGTACATTATGCATAGTAACGATGCACTATACCAAGGCACAAAAGCATATTGGATGGTCGAACGTCAACAAATAAAGGTGCACCTGCATAGTGGACATCGACTTTACAAAGGTCCACCGTCTATGGTGCATGGTGGAAGTGCATCATAGCACGGGGGTGAAAATGTGCATAATTCGTGATGAAAGTGCACCCTACCATAGGATACGTGCACATTGTGAATCGTGGAGCTACATCATTCTCTAATGTGTAAGGTGCGTAGTGGAAGTACACCGTAGTAAGGTGAAAAGTACAAGGAGGTGAGACTACACTATACCAAGGTACATTATGCATAGTACGATGCACTATACCAAGGCACGAAAGGCATATTGGATGGTCGAACTTCAACAAATAAAGGTGCACCGTGCATAGTGGAAACCGAGTTTACAAAGGTCCATCGTCCATGGTGCATGGTTGAAGTGCATCATAACAGGGTCAAATATGCATAAGTCGTGATGAAAGTGCACCATACCATAGGATACGGTGCATTGTGAATTGTGGAACTACATCATTCCAATGTGTAAGGTGCGTAGTGGAAGTACACCGTAGTAAGGTGAAAAGTACAAGGAGGTGAGAGTGCAACTATACCAAGGTACATTATGCATAGGGGAATTGCATTATACCAAGGCGGACTATGCATATTGGATGGTCAAACTACAAAAACTAAAGGTGTACTATGCACAGTGAAATGCACTGTACAAATGTCCAGTCAATTATGCATGGTGGAAGTGAATCATAACATGGTCCAATGCGCATAATTCATGATGAAAGTACACTATATCATAGGGAAGGTGCATTATAAATGGTGGAACTACATCATTTTAATGTGCTGTGTGCGTAGTGGACGTGGACCATACTAAGGTGCAAAGTACAAGGAGGTGAGAGTGCACTATACCAAGGTACATTATGCATAGTAGGATTGCACAATACCAAGGCACAAAATGCATATTGGATGGTCGAACTACAAAAAATAAAGGTGCACCGTGCATAGTGGAAACTGACTTTACAAAGGTCCACTGTCCATGGTGCATGGTGGAAGTGCATCATAGCAGGGTGAAATGTGCATAATTCGTGATGAAAGTGCACCATACCATAGGATACGGTGCATTGTGAATGGTGGAACTACATCATTCTAATGTGTAAGGTGCATAGTGGAAGTACACCATAGTAAGGTGAAAAGTACAAGGAGGTGAGACCGCAGCATACCAAGGTACATTATGCATAGTACGAATATGCACTATACCAAGGCACAAAAGCATATTGGATGGTCGAACGTCAACAAATAAAGGTGCACCGTGCATAGTGGAAGTCGACTTTACAAAGGTCCACTGTACCATGGTGCATGGTGGAAGTGCATCATAGCAGGGTGAAATGTGCATAATTCGTGATGAAAGTGCACCATACCATAGGATACGGTGCATTGTGAATCGTGGAACTACATCATTCTAATGTGTAAGGTGCGTAGTGGAAGTACACCATAGTAAAGTGAAAAGTACAAGGAGGTGAGACTGTATACCAAGGTACATTATGCATAGTAGGATGCACTATACCAAGGCACAAAAGCATATTGGATGGTCGAACTTCAACAAATAAAGGTGCACCGTGCATAGTGGAAACTGACTTTACAAAGGTCCACTGTCCATGGTGCATGGTTGAAGTGCATTATAGCAGGGTCAAATATACATAATTCGTGATGAAAGTGCACCATACCATAGGATACGGTGCATTGTGAATTGTGGAACTACATCATTCCAATGTGTAAGGTGCGTAGTGGAAGTACACCGTAGTAAGGTGAAAAGTAAAAGGAGGTGAGAGTGCACTATACCAAGGTACATTATGCATAGTGGAATTGCATTGTACCAAGGCGGACAATGCATATTGGATGGTCAAACTACAAAAATTAAAGGCGTACTATGCACAGTGAAATTGACCGTACAAATGTCCATAGTCATTTATGCATGGTGGAAGTGAATCATAACAGGGTCCAATGCGTATAATTCATGATGAAAGTGCACTATACCATAGGGGAAGGTGCATTGTAAATGGTGGAACTACATCATTTTAATGTGCCAGGTGCGTAGTGGACATAGACCATACGAAGGTGCAAAGTACAAGGAGATGAGAGTGCACTATACCAAGCTACATTATGCATAGTAGGATTGCACTATACCAAGGCACAAAATGCATATTGGATGGTCGAACTACAAAAAAATAAAGGTGCACCGTGCATAGTGGAAGCCCGACTTTACAAAGGTCCACCTGTCCATGGTGCATGGTGGAAGTGCATCATAGCAGGGTGAAATGTGCATAATTCGTGATGAAAGTGCACCATACCATAGGATACGATGCATTGTGAATGGTGGAACTACATCATTCTAATGTTAAGGTGCGTAGTGGAAGTACAACATAGTAAGGTGAAAAGTACAAGGAGGTGAGATGCACTATACCAAGGTACATTATGCATAGTAGGATGCACTATACCAAGGCACAAAAGCATATTGGATGGTCGAACATCAACAAATAAAGGTGCACCGTGCATAGTGGAAATCGACTTTACAAAGGTCCACCTGTCCATGGTGCATGGTTGAAGTGCATCATAGCGGGGTCAAATATGCATAATTCGTGATGAAAGTGCACCATACCATAGGATACGGTGCATTGTGAATGGTGGAACTACATCATTCAATTGTGTAAGGTGCATAGTGGAAGTACACCGTAGTAAGGTGAAAAGTACAAGGAGGTGAGACTGCACTATACCAAGGTACATTATGCATAGTAAGATGCACCTATACCAAGGCGCAAAAGCATATTGGATGGTCGAACTTCAACAAATAAAGGTGCACCGTGCATAGTGGAAACTGAATTTACAAAGGTCCACTGTCCATGGTGCATGGTTGAAGTGCATCATAGTAGGGTCAAATATGCTTAATTCGTGATGAAAGTAAACCATACCATAGGATACGGTGCATTGTGAATGGTGGAACTACATCATTCCAATGTGTAAGGTGCGTAGTGGAAGTACACCGTAGTAAGGTGAAAAGTAAAAGGAGGTGAGAGTGCACTATACCAAGGTACATTATGCATAGTGGAATTGCATTGTACCAAGGCGGACAATGCATATTGGATGGTCAAACTACAAAAATTAAAGGCGTACTAAGCACGGGTTGAAATGCCTTTATACAAATGTCCATAGTCATTTATGCATGGTGGAAGTGAATCATAACGGGGTCCAATGCGTATAATTCATGATGAAAGTGCACTATACCATAGGGGAAGGTGCATTGTAAATGGTGGAACTACATCATTTTAATGTGCCGGAGTGCGTAGTGGACATAGACCATACGAAGGTGCAAAGTACAAGGAGATGAGAGTGCACTATACCAAGGTACATTATGCATAGTAGGATTGCACTTTTATACCAAGGCACAAAATGCATATTGGATGGTCGAACTACAAAAAAAAAAAAAGGTGCACCGTGCATAGTGAAGCCGACTTTACAAAGGTCCACCGTCCATGGTGCATGGTGGAAGTGCATCATAGCGAGGGTGAAATGTGCATAATTCGTGATGAAAGTGCACCATACCATAGGATACGATGCATTGTGAATGGTGGAACTACATCATTCTAATGTGTAAGGTGCGTAGTGGAAGTACAACATAGTAAGGTGAAAAGTACAAGGAGGTGAGGCTTTTTTTCTCTCTTCTTATTGCACTATACCAAGGTACATTATGCATAGTAGGATTGCACTATACCAAGGCACAAAAGCATATTGGATGGTCGAACATCAACAAATAAAGGTGCACCGTGCATAGTGGAAACCGACTTTACAAAGGTCCACTTTATCCATGGTGCATGGTTGAAGTGCATCATAGCGGGGTCAAATATGCATAATTCGTGATGAAAGTGCACCATACCATAGGATACGGTGCATTGTGAATGGTGGAACTACATCATTCAAATGTGTAAGGTGCATAGTGGAAGTACACCGTAGTAAGGTGAAAAGTACAAGGAGGTGAGATTGCACTATACCAAGGTACATTATGCATAGTAAGATGCACTATACCAAGGCGCAAAAGCATATTGGATGGTCGAACTCAACAAAAGGTGCACTGCCTTCTGTGCCCTTGGTGCCCGTCTGTGCCGATATTGTGGTCGAACTTCAACAAATAAAGGTGCACCGTGCATAGTGGAACCGAATTTACAAAGGTCCACTGTCCATGGTGCATGGTTGAAGTGCATCATAGTAGGGTCAAATATGCTTAATTCGTGATGAAAGTCAACCATACCATAGGATACGGTGCATTGTGAATGGTGGAACTACATCATTCCAATGTGTAAGGTGCGTAGTGGAAGTACACCGTAGTAAGGTGAAAAGTGAAAACAAGGAGTTGAGAGTGCACTATACCAAGGTACATTATGCATAGTGGAAGTGCATTATACCAAGAGGAATACAATGCATATTGGATGGTCAAACTACAAAAACTAAAGGTGTACTATTCATAGTTGAAATGCACTGTACAAATGTCCACAGTCATTTATGCATGGTGGAAGTGAATCATAACAGGGTCCAATGGGTATAGTTCATGATGAAAGTGCACTATACCATAGGGGAAGGTGCATTGTAAATGGTGGAACTACATCATTTTAATGTGCCGTGCGTAGTGGACGTAGACCATACTAAGGTGCAAAGTACAAGGAGGTGAGAGTGCACTATACCAAGGTACATTATGCATAGTAGGATTGAACTATACCAAGGCACAAAATGCATATTGGATGGTCGAACTACAAAAAATAAAGGTGCACCGTGCATAGTGGAAACTGACTTTACAAAGGTCCATCGTCCATGGTGCATGGTGGAAGTGCATCATAGCAGGATGAAATGTGCATAATTCGTGATGAAAGTGCACCATACCATAGGATACGGTGCATTGTGAATGGTGGAACTACATCATTCTAATGTGTAAGGTGCGTAGTGGAAGTACACCATAGTAAGGTGAAAAGTACAAGGAGGTGAGACCGCACTATACCAAGATACATTATGCATAGTAGGATGCACTATACCAAGGCACAAAAGCATATTGGATGGTCGAACTTCAACAAATAAAGGTGCACCGTGCATAGTGAAGAAACCTGAATTTACAAATGTCCACTGTCCAGTCCATGGTGCATGGTTGAAGTGCATCATAGCAGTGGTCAAATATGCATATTTCGTGATGAAAGTGCACCATACCATAGGATACGGTGCATTGTGAATGGTGGAACTACATCATTCTAATGTGTAAGGTGCGTAGTGGAAGTACACCGTAGTAAGGTGAAAAGTACAAGGAGGTGAGACTGCACTATACCAAGATACATTATGCATAGTAGGATGCACTATACCAAGGCACAAAAGCATATTGGATGGTCGAACTTCAACAAATAAAGGTGCACCGTGCATAGTGGAACTGAATTTACAAATGTCCACTGTCCATGGTGCATGGTTGAAGTGCATCATAGTAGGGTCAAATATGCATAATTCGTGATGAAAGTGCACCATACCATAGGATACGGTGCATTGTGAATGGTGGAACTACATCATTCTAATGTGTAAGGTGCGTAGTGGAAGTACACCGTAGTAAGGTGAAAAGTACAAGGAGGTGAGACCGCACTATACCAAGATACATTATGCATAGTAGGATGCACTATACCAAGGCACAAAAGCATATTGGATGGTCGAACTTCAACAAATAAAGGTGCACCGTGCATAGTGAAACCTGAATTTACAAATGTCCACGATCCATGGTGCATGGTTGAAGTGCATCATAGTAGGGTCAAATATGCATAATTCGTGATGAAAGTGCACCATACCATAGGATACGGTGCATTATGAATGGTGGAACTACATCATTCTAATGTGTAAGGTGCGTAGTGGAAGTACACCGTAGTAAGGTGAAAAGTACAAGGAGGTGAGACTCGCACTATACCAAGATACATTATGCATAGTAGGATGCACTATACCAAGGCACAAAAGCATATTGGATGGTCGAACTTCAACAAATAAAGGTGCACCGTGCATAGTGGAAACTGAATTTACAAATGTCCACTGTCCATGGTGCATGGTTGAAGTGCATCATAGCAGGGTCAAATATGCATAATTCGTGATGAAAGTGCACCATACCATAGGATACGGTGCATTGTGAATGGTGGAACTATATCATTCTAATGTGTAAGGTGCGTAGTGGAAGTACACCGTAGTAAGGTGAAAAGTACAAGGAGGTGAGACTGCACTATACCAAGGTACATTATGCATAGTAAGATGCACTATACCAAGGCACAAAAGCATATTGGATGGTCGAACTTCAACAAATAAAGGTGCACCGTGCATAGTGGAAACTAACTTTACAAAGGTCCACTGTCCATGGTGAATGGTTGAAGTGCATCATAGCGAGGTCAAATATGCATAATTCGTGATGAAAGTACACCATACCATAGGATATGGTGCATTGTGAATGGTGGAACTACATCATTCCAATGTGTAAGGTGTGTAGTGGAAGTACACCGTAGTAAGGTGAAAAGTACAAGGAGGTGAGAGTGCACTATACCAAGGTACATTATGCATAGTGGAATTGCATTATACCAAGGCAGACAATGCATATTGGATGGTCAAACTACAAAAACTAAAGGTGTACTATGCACAGTTGAAATGCACCTGTACAAATGTCCACAATTATTTATGCATGGTGGAAGTGAATCATAACAGGGTCCAATGCGTATAATTCATGATGAAAGTGCACTATACCATAGGGGAAGGTGCATTGTAAATGGTGGAACTACATCATTTTAATGTGCCAGGTGCGTAGTGGACGTAGACCATACTAAGGTGCAAAGTATAAGGAGGTGAGAGTGCACTATACCAAGGTACATTATGCATAGTAGGATTGCACTATACCAAGGCATAAAATGCATATTGGATGGTCGAACTACAAAAAATAAAGGTGCACCGTGCATAGTGGAAACTGACTTTACAAAGGTCCACTGTCCATGGTGCATGGTGGAAGTGCATCATAGCAGGATGAAATGTGCATAATTCGTGATGAAAGTGCACCATACCATAGGATACGGTGCATTGTGAATGGTGGAACTACATCATTCTAATGTGTAAGGTGCGTAGTGGAAGTACACCATAGTAAGGTGAAAAGTACAAGGAGGTGAGACTGCACTATACCAAGGTACATTATGCATAGTAGGATGCAGTATACCAAGGCACAAAAGCATATTGGATGGTCGAACTTCAACAAATAAAGGTGCACCGTGCATAGTGGAAACTGACTTTACAAAGGTCCACTGTCCATGGTGCATGGTTGAAGTGCATCATAGCGCAGGTCAAATATGCATAATTCGTGATGAAAGTGCACCATACCATAGGATACGGTGCATTATGAATGGTGGAACTACATCATTCTAATGTGTAAGGTGCGTAGTGGAAGTACACCGTAGTAAGGTGAAAAGTACAAGGAGGTGAGACTGCACTATACCAAGATACATTATGCATAGTAGGATGCACTATACCAAGGCACAAAAGCATATCGGATGGTCGAACTTCAACAAATAAAGGTGCACCGTGCATAGTGGAAATTGAATTTACAAATGTCCACTGTCCATGGTGCATGGTTGAAGTGCATCATAGCAGGGTCAAATATGCATATTTCGTGATGAAAGTGCACCATACCATAGGATACGGTGCATTGTGAATGGTGGAACTACATCATTCTAATGTGTAAGGTGCGTAGTGGAAGTACACCGTAGTAAGGTGAAAAGTACAAGGAGGTGAGACTCCACTATACCAAGATACATTATGCATAGTAGGATGCACTATACCAAGGCACAAAAGCATATTGGATGGTCGAACTTCAACAAATAAAGGTGCACCGTGCATAGTGGAAACTGAATTTACAAATGTCCACTGTCCATGGTGCATGGTTGAAGTGCATCATAGTAGGGTCAAATATGCATAATTCGTGATGAAAGTGCACCATACCATAGGATACGGTGCATTATGAATGGTGGAACTACATCATTCTAATGTGTAAGGTGCGTAGTGGAAGTACACCGTAGTAAGGTGAAAAGTACAAGGAGGTGAGACCGCACTATACCAAGATACATTATGCATAGTAGGATGCACTATACCAAGGCACAAAAGCATATTGGATGGTCGAACTTCAACAAATAAAGGTGCACCGTGCATAGTGGAAACTGAATTTACAAATGTCCACTGTCCATGGTGCATGGTTGAAGTGCATCATAGCAGGGTCAAATATGCATAATTCGTGATGAAAGTGCACCATACCATAGGATACGGTGCATTGTGAATGGTGGAACTACATCATTCTAATGTGTAAGGTGTGTAGTGGAAGTACACCGTAGTAAGGTGAAAAGTACAAGGAGGTGAGACTGCACTATACCAAGGTACATTATGCATAGTAAGATGCACTATACCAAGGCACAAAAGCATATTGGATAGTCGAACTTCAACAAATAAAGGTGCACCGTGCATAGTGGAAAACCGACTTTACAAAGGTCCACCGTCCATGGTGAATGGTTGAAGTGCATCATAGCGAAGGTCAAATATGCATAATTCGTGATGAAAGTACACCATACCATAGGATACGGTGCATTGTGAATGGTGGAACTACATCATTCCAATGTGTAAGGTGTGTAGTGGAAGTACACCGTAGTAAGGTGAAAAGTACAAGGAGGTGAGAGTGCACTATACCAAGGTACATTATGCATAGTGGAATTGCATTATACCAAGGCGTACAATGCATATTGGATGGTCAAACTACAAAAACTAAAGGTGTACTATGCACGGTTGAAATGCACTATACAAATGTCCACAGTCATTTATGCATGGTGGAAGTGAATCATAACGAGGGTCCAATGCGTATAATTCATGATGAAAGTGCACTATACCATAGGGGAAGGTGCATTGTAAATGGTGGAACTACATCATTTTAATGTGCAGTGTGCGTAGTGGACGTAGACCATACTAAGGTGCAAAGTACAAGGAGGTGAGAGTGCACTATACCAAGGTACATTATGCATAGTAGGATTGCACTATACCAAGGCACAAAATGCATATTGGATGGTCGAACTACAAAAAATAAAGGTGCACCGTGCATAGTGGAAACTGACTTTACAAAGGTCCACTGTCCATGGTGCATGGTGGAAGTGCATCATAGCAGGATGAAATGTGCATAATTCGTGATGAAAGTGCACCATACCATAGGATACGGTGCATTGTGAATGGTGGAACTACATCATTCTAATGTGTAAGGTGCGTAGTGGAAGTACACCGTAGTAAGGTGAAAAGTACAAGGAGGTGAGACTGCACTATACCAAGGTACATTATGCATAGTAGGATGCACTATACCAAGGAACAAAAGCATATTGGATGGTCGAACTTCAACAAATAAAGGTGCACCGTGCATAGTGGAAACTGACTTTACAAAGGTCCACTGTCCACGGTGCATGGTTGAAGTGCATCATAGCAGGGTCAAATATGCATAATTCATGATGAAAGTGCACCATACCATAGGATACGGTGCATTGTGAATTGTGGAACTACATCATTCCAATGTGTAAGGTGCGTAGTGGAAGTACCCCATAGTAAGGTGCAAAGTACAAGGAGGTGAGACTGCACTATACCAAGGTACATTATGCATAGTAGGATGCACTATACCAAGGCACAAAAGCATATTGGATGGTCGAACTTCAACAAATAAAGGTGCACCGTGCATAGTGGAAACCGACTTTACAAAGGTCCACCGTCCACGGTGCATGGTTGAAGTGCATCATAGCAGGGTCAAATATGCATAATTCATGATGAAAGTGCACCATACCATAGGATACGGTGCATTGTGAATTGTGGAACTACATCATTCCAATGTGTAAGGTGCATAGTGGAAGTACACCATAGTAAGGTGAAAAGTACAAGGAGGTGAGACTGCACTATACCAAGGTACATTATGCATAGTAGGATGCACTATACCAAGGCACAAAAGCATATTGGATGGTCGAACCTCAACAAATAAAGGTGCACCGTGCATAGTGGAAACTGACTTTACAAAGGTCCACTGTCCATGGTGCATGGTTGAAGTGCATCATAGCAGGGTCAAATATGCATAATTCGTGATGAAAGTGCACCATACCATAGGATACGGTGCATTGTGAATGGTGGAACTACATCATTCTAATGTGTAAGGTGCGTAGTGGAAGTACACCGTAGTAAGGTGAAAAGTACAAGGAGGTGAGACTGCACTATACCAAGGTACATTATGCATAGTAGGATGCACTTTACCAAGGCACAAAAGCATATTGGATGGTCGAACTTCAACAAATAAATGTGCACCGTGCATAGTGGAACCGACTTTACAAAGGTCCACCGTCCATGGTGCATGGTTGAAGTGCATCATAGCGAGGGTCAAATATGCATAATTCGTGATGAAAGTGCACCATACCATAGGATACGGTGCATTGTGAATGGTGGAACTACATCATTCTAATGTGTAAGGTGCGTAGTGGAAGTACACCGTAGTAAGGTGAAAAGTACAAGGAGGTGAGACTGCACTATACCAAGGTACATTATGCATAGTAGGATGCACTATACCAAGGCACAAAAGCATATTGGATGGTCGAACTTCAACAAATAAAGGTGCACGGTGCATAGTTGAAACTGACTTTACAAATGTCCACTGTCCATGGTGCATGGTTGAAGTGCATCATAGCAGGGTCAAATATGCATAATTCATGATGAAAGTACACCATACCATAGGATACGGTGCATTATGAATGGTGGAACTATATCATTCCAAAGTGTAAGGTGCGTAGTGGAAGTACACCGTAGTAAGGTGAAAAGTACAAGGAGGTGAGAGTGCACTATACCAAGGTACATTATGCATAGTGGAATTGCATTATACCAAGGCAGACAATGCATATTGGATGGGCAAACTACAAAAACTAAAGGTGTACTGTGCACAGTTGAAATGCACTGTACAAATGTCCACAGTCATTTATGCATGGTGGAAGTGAATCATAACAGGGTCCAATGCGTATAATTCATGATGAAAGTGCACTATACCATAGGGGAAGGTGCATTGTAAATGGTGGAACTACATCATTTTAATGTGCCGGGTGCGTAGTGGACGTAGACCATACTAAGGTGCAAAGTACAAGGAGGTGAGAGTGCACTATACCAAGGTACATTATGCATAGTAGGATTGCACTATACCAAGGCACAAAATGCATATTGGATGGTCGAACTACAAAAAATAAAGGTGCACCGTGCATAGTGGAAACTGACTTTACAAAGGTCCACTGTCCATGGTGCATGGTGGTAGTGCATCATAGCGGGGTGAAATGTGCATAATTCGTGATGAAAGTGCACCATACCATAGGATACGGTGCATTGTGAATGGTGGAACTATATCATTCTAATGTGTAAGGTGCGTAGTGGAAGTACCCCATAGTAAGGTGCAAAGTACAAGGAGGTGAGACTGCACTATACCAAGGTACATTATGCATAGTAGGATGCACTATACCAAGGCACAAAAGCATATTGGATGGTCGAACTTCAACAAATAAAGGTGCACCGTGCATAGTGGAAACTGACTTTACAAAGGTCCACTGTCCACGGTGCATGGTTGAAGTGCATCATAGCAGGGTCAAATATGCATAATTCATGATGAAAGTGCACCATACCATAGGATACGGTGCATTGTGAATTGTGGAACTACATCATTCCAATGTGTAAGGTGCATAGTGGAAGTACACCATAGTAAGGTGAAAAGTACAAGGAGGTGAGAGCGCACTATACCAAGGTACATTATGCATAGTAGGATGCACTATACCAAGGCACAAAAGCATATTGGATGGTCGAACCTCAACAAATAAAGGTGCACCGTGCATAGTGGAAACCGACTTTACAAAGGTCCACTGTCCATGGTGCATGGTTGAAGTGCATCATAGCAGGGTCAAATATGCATAATTCGTGATGAAAGTGCACCATACCATAGGATACGGTGCATTGTGAATGGTGGAACTACATCATTCTAATGTGTAAGGTGCATAGTGGAAGTACACCGTAGTAAGGTGAAAAGTACAAGGAGGTGAGAGTCGCACTATACCAAGGTACATTATGCATAGTAGGATGCACTATACCAAGGCACAAAAGCATATTGGATGGTCGAACTTCAACAAATAAAGGTGCACCGTGCATAGTTGAAACTGACTTTACAAAGGTCCACTGTCCATGGTGCATGGTTGAAGTGCATCATAGCAGGGTGAAATTTGCATAATTCGTGATGAAAGTGCACCATACCATAGGATACGGTGCATTGTGAATGGTGGAACTATATCATTCTAATGTGTAAGGTGCGTAGTGGAAGTACCCCATAGTAAGGTGCAAAGTACAAGGAGGTGAGACTGAACTATACCAAGGTACATTATGCATAGTAGGATGCACTATACCAAGGCACAAAAGCATATTGGATGGTCGAACTTCAACAAATAAAGGTGCACCGTGCATAGTGGAAACTGACTTTACAAAGGTCCACCGTCCACGGTGCATGGTTGAAGTGCATCATAGCAGGGTCAAATATGCATAATTCATGATGAAAGTGCACCATACCATATGATACGGTGCATTGTGAATTGTGGAACTACATCATTCCAATGTGTAAGGTGCGTAGTGGAAGTACACCGTAGTAAGGTGAAAAGTACAAGGAGGTGAGACTGCACTATACCAAGGTACATTATGCATAGTAGGATGCACTATACCAAGGCACACAATGCATATTGGATGGTCGAACCTCAACAAATAAAGGTGCACCGTGCATAGTGGAAACTGACTTTACAAAGGTCCACTGTCCATGGTGCATGGTTGAAGTGCATCATAGCAAGGTCAAATATGCACAATTCGTGATGAAAGTGCACCATACCATAGGATACGGTGCATTGTGAATGGTGGAACTCATCATTCTAATGTGTAAGGTGTGTAGTGGAAGTACACCGTAGTAAGGTGAAAAGTACAAGGAGGTGAGACTGCACTATACCAAGGTACATTATGCATAGTAGGATGCACTATACCAAGGCACAAAAGCATATTGGATGGTCGAACTTCAACAAATAAAGGTGCACCGTGCATAGTGGAAACTGACTTTACAAAGGTCCACTGTCCACGGTGCTTGGTTGAAGTGCATCATAGCACGGTCAAATATGCATAATTCATGATGAAAGTGCACCATACCATAGGATACGGTGCATTGTGAATTGTGGAACTACATCATTCCAATGTGTAAGGTGCGTAGTGGAAGTACACCGTAGTAAGGTGAAAAGTACAAGGAGGTGAGACTGCACTATACCAAGGTACATTATGCATAGTAGGATGCACTATACCAAGGCACACAATGCATATTGGATGGTCGAACCTCAACAAATAAAGGTGCACCGTGCATAGTGGAAACTGACTTTACAAAGGTCCACTGTCCATGGTGCATGGTTGAAGTGCATCATAGCAGGGTCAAATATGCATAATTCGTGATGAAAGTGCACCATACCATAGGATTCAGTGCATTGTGAATGGTGGAACTACATCATTCTAATGTGTAAGGTGTGTAGTGGAAGTACACCGTAGTAAGGTGAAAAGTACAAGGAGGTGAGACTGCACTATACCAAGGTACATTATGCATAGTAGGATGCACTATACCAAGGCACAAAAGCATATTGGATGGTCAAACTTCAACAAATAAAGGTGCACCGTGCATAGTTGAAACTGACTTTACAAAGGTCCACTGTCCATGGTGCATGGTTGAAGTGCATCATAGCAGGGTCAAATATGCATAATTCGTGATGAAAGTACACCATACCATAGGATACGGTGCATTATGAATGGTGGAACTACATCATTCCAAAGTGTAAGGTGCGTAGTGGAAGTACACCGTAGTAAGGTGAAAAGTACAAGGAGGTGAGAGTGCACTATACCAAGGTACATTATGCATAGTGGAATTGCATTATACCAAGGCACACAATGCATATTGGATGGTCAAACTACAATATTTAAAGGTGTACTCCGCACAATTGAAATTCACTGTACAAAGGTCCACAGTCATTAATGCATGGTGGAAGTGAATCATATCAGGGTCCAATGCGTATAATTCAAGATGAAAGTGCACTATACAATAGGGGAAGGTGCATTGTAAATGATGGAACTACATCATTTTAATGTGCCAGGTGCGTAGTGGACGTAGACCATACTAAGGTGCAAAGTACAAGGAGGTTAGAGTGCACTATACCAAGGTACATTATGCATAGTAGGATTGCACTATACCAAGGCACAAAATGCATATTGGATGGTCGAACTACAAAAAATAAAGGTGCACCGTGCATAGTGGAAATCGACTTTACAAAGGTCCACCGTCCATGGTGCATGGTGGAAGTGCATCATAGCAGGGTGAAATGTGCATAATTGGTGATGAAAGTGCACCATACCATAGGATACGGTGCATTGTGAATGGTGGAACTACATCATTCTAATGTGTAAGGTACGTAGTGGAAGTACACCATAGTAAGGTGCAAAGTACAAGGAGGTGAGACTGCACTATACCAAGGTACATTATGCATAGTAGGATGCACTATACCAAGGCACAAAATGCATATTGGATGGTCGAACTATAAAAAATAAAGGTGCACCGTGCATAGTGGAAACTGACTTTACAAAGGTCCACTGTCCATGGTGCATGGTGGAAGTGCATCATAGCAGGGTGAAAGGTGCATAATTCGTGATGAAAGTGCACAATACCATAGGATACGGTGCATTGTGAATGGTGGAACTACATCATTCTAATGTGTAAGGTGCGTAGTGGAAGTACACCATAGTAAGGTGCAAAGTACAAGGAGGTGAGACTGCACTATACCAAGGTACATTATGCATAGTAGGATGCACTATACCAAGGCACAAAAGCATATTGGACGGTCGAACTTCAACAGATAAAGGTGCACCGTGCATAGTGGAAACTGACTTTACAAAGGTCCACTGTCCACGGTGCATGGTTGAAGTGCATCATAGCGAGTGGTCAAATATGCATAATTCATTATGAAAGTGCACCATACCATAGGATACGGTGCATTGTGAATTGTGGAACTACATCATTCCAATGTGTAAGGTGCATAGTGGAAGTACACCATAGTAACGTGAAAAGTACAAGGAGGTGAGACTGCACTATACCAAGGTACATTATGCATAGTTGGATGCACTATACCAAGGCACAAAAGCATATTGGATGGTCGAACTTCAACAAATAAAGGTGCCCCGTGCATAGTGGAAACTGACTTTACAAAGGTCCACTGTCCATGGTGCATGGTTGAAGTGCATCATAACAGGGTCAAATATGCATAATTCTTGATGAAACTGCACCATACCATAGGATACAGTGCATTGTGAATGGTGGAACTACATCATTCTAATGTGTAAGGTGCGTAGTGGAAGTACACCGTAGTAAGGTTAAAAGTACAAGGAGGTGAGACTGCACTATACCAAGATACATTATGCATAGTAGGATGCACTATACCAAGGCACAAAAGCATAGTGGATGGTCGAACTTCAACAAATAAAGGTGCACCGTGCATAGTGGAAACTGACTTTACAAAGGTCCACTGTCCATGGTGCATGGTTGAAGTGCATCATAGCAGGGTCAAATATGCATAATTCGTGATGAAAGTGCACCATACCATAGGATACGGTGCATTGTGAATGGTGGAACTACATCATTCTAATGTGTAAGGTGCATAGTGGAAGTACACCGTAGTAAGGTGAAAAGTACAAGGAGGTGAGACTGCAGTATACCAAGGTACATTATGCATAGTAGGATGCACTATACCAAGGCACAAAAGCATATTGGATGGTCGAACTTCAACAAATAAAGGTGCACCGTGCATAGTGGAAACTGACTTTACAAAGGTCCACTGTCCATGGTGCATGGTTGAAGTGCATCATAGCAGGGTCAAATATGCATAATTCATGATGAAAGTGCACCATACCATAGCATACGGTGCACTGTGAGTTGTGGAACTACATCATTCCAATGTGTAAGATGCGTAGTGGAAGTACACCGTAGTAAGGTGAAAAGTACGAGGAGGTGAGACTGCACTATACCAAGATACATTATGCATAGTGGAATTGCAGTATACCAAGGCACACAATGCATATTCGATGGTCAAACTACAATATTTAAAGGTGTACTACGCACAGTTGAAATTCACTGTACAAAGGTCCACAGTCATTTATGCTTGGTGGAAGTGAATCATAACAGGGTCCAATCCGTATAATTCATGATGAAAGTGCACCATACCATAGGGGAAGGTGCATTGTAAATGGTGGAACTACATCATTTTAATGTGCCAGGTGCGTAGTGGACGTAGACCATACTAAGGTGCAATGTACAAGGAGGTGAGAGTGCACTATACCAAGGTACATTATGCATAGTAGAATTGCACTATACCAAGGCATAAAATGCATATTGGATGGTCGAACTACAAATAATAAAGGTGCACTGTGCATAGTGAAAAGTGACTTTACAAAGGTCCACTATCCATGGTGCATGGTTGAAGTGCATCACACCAGGGTCAAATGTGCATAATTCGTGATGAAAGTGCACCATACCAAAGGATACGGTGCATTGTGAATTGTGGAACTACATCATTCTAATGTGCAAGGTGCGTAGTGGAAGTACACCGTAGTAAGGTGAAAAGTACAAGGTGGTGAGAGTGCACTATACCAAGATACATTATGCATAGTGGAATTGCATTATACCAAGGCAGACAATGCATATTGGATGGTCAAACTACAAAAATTAAAGGTGTACTATGCACTGTTGAAATGCACTGTACAAATGTTCACAGTCATTTATGCATGGTGGAAGTGAATCATAACAGGGTCCAATGCGTATAATTCATGATGAAAGTGCAGTATACCATATGGGAAGGTGCATTGTAAATGGTTGAACTACATCATTTTAATGTGCCAGGTGCGTAGTGGACGTAGACCATACTAAGGTGCAAAGTACAAGGACGTGAGAGTGCACTATACCAAGGTACATTATGCATAGTAGGATTGCACTATACCAAGGCACAAAATGCATATTGGATGGTCGAACTACAAAAAATAAAGGTGCACCGTGCATAGTGGAAACTGACTTTACAAAGGTCCATTGTCCATGGTGCATGGTGGAAGTGCATCATAGCAGGATGAAATGTGCATAATTCGTGATGAAAGTGCACCATACCATAGGATACGGTTCATTTTGAATGGTGGAACTACATCATTCTAATGTGTAAGGTGCGTAGTGGAAGTACACCATAGTAAGGTGCAAAGTACAAGGAGGTGAGACTGCACTATACCAAGGTACATTATGCATAGTAAGATGCACTATACCAAGGCACAAAAGCATATTGGATGGTCGAACTTCAACAAATAAAGGTGCACCGTGCATAGTGGAAACTGACTTTACAAAGGTCCACTGTCCACGGTGCATGGTTGAAGTGGATCATAGCAGGGTCAAATATGCATAATTCATTATGAAAGTGCACCATACCATAGGATACGGTGCATTGTGAATTGTGGAACTACATCATTCCAATGTGTAAGGTGCATAGTGGAAGTACACCATAGTAACGTGAAAAGTACAAGGAGGTGAGACTCGCACTATACCAAGGTACATTATGCATAGTAGGATGCACTATACCAAGGCACAAAAGCATATTGGATGGTCGAACTTCAACAAATAAAGGTGCACCGTGCATAGTGGAAACTGACTTTACAAAGGTCCACTGTCCATGGTGCATGGTTGAAGTGCATCATAGCAGGGTCAAATATGCATAATTCTTGATGAAACTGCACCATACCATAGGATACAGTGCATTGTGAATGGTGGAACTACATCATTCTAATGTGTAAGGTGCGTAGTGGAAGTACACCGTAGGAAGGTGAAAAGTACAAGGAGGTGAGACTGCACTATACCAAGATACATTATGCATAGTAGGATGCACTATACCAAGGCACAAAAGCATAGTGGATGGTCGAACTTCAACAAATAAAGGTGCACCGTGCATAGTGGAAACTGACTTTACAAAGGTCCACTGTCCATGGTGCATGGTTGAAGTGCATCATAGCAGGGTCAAATATGCATAATTCGTGATGAAAGTGCACCATACCATAGGATACGGTGCATTGTGAATGGTGGAACTACATCATTCTAATGTGTAAGGTGGATAGTGTAAGTACACCGTAGTAAGGTGAAAAGTACAAGGAGGTGAGACTGCACTATACCAAGGTACATTATGCATAGTAGGATGCACTATACCAAGGCACAAAAGCATATTGGATGGTCGAACTTCAACAAATAAAGGTGGACCGTGCATAGTGGAAACTGACTTTACAAAGGTCCACTGTCCATGGTGCATGGTTGAAGTGCATCATAGCAGGGTCAAATATGCATAATTCATGATGAAAGTGCACCATACCATAGGATACGGTGCATTGTGAATTGTGGAACTACATCATTCCAATGTGTAAGATGCGTAGTGGAAGTACACCGTAGTAAGGTGAAAAGTACGAGGAGGTGAGACTGCACTATACCAAGATACATTATGCATAGTGGAATTGCAGTATACCAAGGCACACAATGCATATTGGATGGTCAAACTACAATATTTAAAGGTGTACTACGCACAGTTGAAATTCACTGTACAAAGGTCCACAGTCATTTATGCTTGGTGGAAGTGAATCATAACGAGGGTCCAATGCGTATAATTCATGATGAAAGTGCACCATACCATAGGGGAAGGTGCATTGTAAATGGTGGAACTACATCATTTTAATGTGCCAGTGTGCGTAGTGGACGTAGACCATACTAAGGTGCAATGTACAAGGAGGTGAGAGTGCACTATACCAAGGTACATTATGCATAGTAGAATTGCACTATACCAAGGCATAAAATGCATATTGGATGGTCGAACTACAAATAATAAAGGTGCACTGTGCATAGTGAAAACTGACTTTACAAAGGTCCACTATCCATGGTGCATGGTTGAAGTGCATCACACCAGGGTCAAATGTGCATAATTCGTGATGAAAGTGCACCATACCAAAGGATACGGTGCATTGTGAATTGTGGAACTACATCATTCTAATGTGCAAGGTGTGTAGTGGAAGTACACCGTAGTAAGGTGAAAAGTACAAGGAGGTGAGAGTGCACTATACCAAGATACATTATGCATAGTGGAATTGCATTATACCAAGGCAGACAATGCATATTGGATGGTCAAACTACAAAAATTAAAGGTGTACTATGCACTGTTGAAATGCACTGTACAAATGTTCACAGTCATTTATGCATGGTGGAAGTGAATCATAACAGGGTCCAATGCGTATAATTCATGATGAAAGTGCACTATACCATATGGGAAGGTGCATTGTAAATGGTTGAACTACATCATTTTAATGTGCCAGGTGCATAGTGGACGTAGACCATACTAAGGTGCAAAGTACAAGGAGGTGAGAGTGCACTATACCAAGGTACATTATGCATAGTAGGATTGCACTAGACCAAGGCACAAAATGCATATTGGATGGTCGAACTACAAAAAATAAAGGTGCACAGTGCATAGCGGAAACTGACTTTACAAAGGTCCACTGTCCATGGTGCATGGTGGAAGTGCATCATAGCAGGGTGAAATGTGCATAATTGGTGATGAAAGTGCACCATACCATAGGATACGGTGCATTGTGAATGGTGGAACTACATCATTCTAATGTGTAAGGTGCGTAGTGGAAGTACACCGTAGTAAGGTGAAATGTACAAGGAGGTGAGACTGCACTATACCAAGGTACATTATGCATAGTAGGATTGCCCTATACCAAGGCACAAAAGCATATTGGATGGTCGAACTACAAAAAATAAAGGTGCACCGTGCATAGTGGAAACTGACTTTACAAAGGTCCACTGTCCAAGGTGCATGGTTGAAGTGCATCATAGCAGGGTCAAATATGTTTAATTCGTGATGAAAGTGCACCAGACCATAGGATACGGTGGATTGTGAATGGTGGAACTACATCATTCTAATGTGTAAGGTGCGTAGTGGAAGTACACCGTAGTAAGGTGAACAGTACAAGGAGGTGAGACTGCACTATACCAAGGTACATTGTGCATAGTAGGATGCACTATACCAAGGCACAAAAGCATATTGGATGGTCGAACTTCAACAAATAAAGGTGCACCGTGCATAGTGCAAACTGACTTTACAAAGGTCCACTGTCCATGGTGCATGGTTGAAGTGCATCATAGCAGGGTGAAATATGCATAATTCGTGATGAAAGTGCACCATACCATAGGATACGGTGCATTGTAAATGGTGGAACTACATCATTCCTGTGTGTAAGGTGCATAGTGGAAGTAGACCGTAGTAAGGTGAAAAGTACAAGGAGGTGAGAGTGCACTATACCAAGGTACATTATGCATAGTGGAATTGCATTATACCAAGGCAGACAATGCATATTGGATGGTCAAACTACAAAAATTAAAGGTGTACTATGCACAGTTGAAATGCACTGTACAAATGTCCACAGTCATTTATGCATGGTGGAAGTGAATCATAACAGGGTCCAATGCGTATAATTCATGATCAAAGTCCACAATACCATAGGGGAAGGTGCATTGTAAATGGTGGAACTACATCATTTTAATGTGCCAGGTGCGTAGTGGACGTAGACCATACTAAGGTGCAAAGTACAAGGAGGTGAGAGTGCACTATACCAAGGTACATTATGCATGGTAGGATTGCACTAGACCAAGGCACAAAATGCATATTGGATGGTCGAACTACAAAAAATAAAGGTGCACCGTGCATAGTGGAAACTGACTTTACAAAGGTCCACTGTCCATGGTGCATGGTGGAAGTGCATCATAGCAGGGTGAAATGTGCATAATTCGTGATGAAAGTGCACCATACCATCGGATACGGTGCATTGGGCATGGTGGAACTACATCATTCTAATGCGTAAGGTGCATAGTGGAAGTACACCGTAGTAAGGTGAAAAGTACAAGGAGGTGAGACTGCACTATACCAAGGTACATTATGCATAGTAGGATGCACTATACCAAGGCACAAAAGCATATTGGATGGTCGAACTTCAACAAATAAAGGTGCACCGTGCATAGTGGAAACCGACTTTACAAAGGTCCACCGTCCATGGTGCATGGTTGAAGTGCATCATAGCAAGGTCAAATATGCATAATTCGTGATGAAAGTGCACCATACCATAGGATACGGTGCATTGTGAATGGTGGAACTACATCATTCCAATGTGTAAGGTGCGTAGTGAAAGTACACCGTAGTAAGGTGAAAAGTACAAGGAGGTGAGACTGCACTATACCAAGGTACATTATGCACAGTAGGATTGCCCTATACCAAGGCACAATAGCATATTGGATGGTCGAACTACAAAAAATAAAGGTGCACCGTGCATAGTGGAAACTGACTTTACAAAGGTCCACTGTCCAAGGTGCATGGTTGAAGTGCATCATAGCAGGGTCAAATATGTATAATTCGTGATGAACATGCACCATACCATAGGATACGGTGGATTGTGAATGGTGGAACTACATCATTCTAATGTGCAAGGTGCGTAGTGGAAGTACACCGTAGTAAGGTGAAAAGTAGAAGGAGGTGAGAGTGCACTATACCAAGGTACATTATGCATAGCAGGATTGCCCTATACCAAGGCACAAAAGCATATTGGATGGTCGAACTATAAAAAATAAAGGTGCACCGTGCATAGTGGAAACTGACTTTACAAAGGTCCACTGTCCATGGTGCATGGTGGAAGTGCATCATAGCGAGGTGAAATGTGCATAATTCGTGATGAAAGTGCACCATACCATAGGATACGGTGCATTGCGAATGGTGGAACTACATCATTCTAATGTGTAAGGTGCGTAGTGGAAGTACACCATAGTAAGGTGAAAAGTACAAGGAGGTGAGAGTGCACTATACCAAGGTACATTATGCATAGTAGGATTGCACTATACCAAGGCACAAAATGCATATTGGATGGTCGAACTACAAAAAATAAAGGTGCACCGTGCATAGTGGAAAATGACTTTACAAAGGTCCACTGTCCATGGTGCATGGTGGAAGTGCATCAGAGCACGGTGAAATGTGCATAATTCGTGATGAAAGTGCACCATACCATAGGATACGGTGCATTGTGAATGGTGGAACTACATCATTCTAATGTGTAAGGTGCGTAGTGGAAGTACACCATAGTAAGGTGAAAAGTACAAGGAGGTGAGAGTGCACTATACCAAGGTACATTATGCATAGTAGGATTGCACTATACCAAGGCACAAAATGCATATTGGATGGTCGAACTACAAAAAATAAAGGTGCACCGTGCATAGTGGAAACTGACTTTACGAAGGTCCACTGTCCATGGTGCATGGTGGAAGTGCATCAGAGCACGGTGAAATGTGTATAATTCGTGATGAAAGTTCACCATACCATAGGATACGGTGCATTGTGAATGGTGGAAGTACATCATTCTAATGTGTAAGGTGCGTAGTGGAAGTACACCATAGTAAGGTGAAAAGTACAAGGAGGTGAGACTGCACTATACCAAGGTACATTATGCATAGTAGGATTGCACTATACCAAGGCACAAAATGCATATTGGATGGTCGAACTACAAAAAATAAAGGTGCACCGTGCATAGTGGAAACTGACTTTACGAAGGTCCACTGTCCATGGTGCATGGTGGAAGTGCATCAGAGCACGGTGAAATGTGTATAATTCGTGATGAAAGTTCACCATACCATAGGATACGGTGCATTGTGAATGGTGGAACTACATCATTCTAATGTGTAAGGTGCGTAGTGGAAGTACACCATAGTAAGGTGAAAAGTACAAGGAGGTGAGACTGCACTATACCAAGGTACATTATGCATAGTAGGATTGCCCTATACCAAGGCACAAAAGCATATTGGATGGTCGAACTATAAAAAATAAAGGTGCACCGTGCATAGTGGAAACTGACTTTACAAAGGTCCACTGTCCAAGGTGCATGGTTGAAGTGCATCATAGCAGGGTCAAATATGTATAATTCGTGATGAATGTGCACCATACCATAGGATACGGTGCATTGTGAATGGTGGAACTACATCATTCTAATGTGCAAGGTGTGTAGTGGAAGTAGACCGTAGTAAGGTGAAAAGTACAAGGAGGTGAGAGTGCACTATACCAAGGTATATTATGCATAGTGGAATTGCATTATACCAAGGCAGACAATGCATATTGGATTGTCAAACTACAAAAATTAAAGGTGTACTATGCACAGTTGAAATGCACTCTACAAATGCCCACAGTCATTTATGCATGGTGGAAGTGAATCATAACAGGGTCCAATACGTATAATTCATGATGAAAGTGCACTATACCATATGGGAAGGTGCATTGTAAATGGTGGAACTACATCATTTTAATGTGCCAGGTGCGTAGTGGACGTAGACCATACTAATGTGCAAAGTACAAGGAGGTGAGAGTGCACTATACCAAGGTACATTATGCATAGTGGAATTGCATTATACCAAGGCGTACAATGCATATTGGATGGTCAAACTACAAAAATTAAAGGTGTACTATGCACGGTTGAAATGCACTCGTACAAATGTCCACAGTCATTTATGCATGGTGGAAGTGAAATTCATGATCAAAGTACACAATACCATAGGGGAAGGTGCATTGTAAATGGTGGAACTACATCATTTTAATGTGCCAGGTGCGTAGTGGACGTAGACCATACTATGGTGCAAAGTACAAGGAGGTGAGAGTGCACTATACCAAGGTACATTATGCATAGTAGGATTGCACTATACCAAGGCACAAAATGGATATTGGATGGTCGAACTACAAAAATAAAGGTGCACCGTGCATAGTGGAAACTGACTTTACAAAGGTCCACTGTCCATGGTGCATGGTGGAAGTGTATCATTGCAGGTTGAAATGTGCATAATTCGTGATGAAAGTGCACCATACCATAGGATACGGTGCATTGTGAATGGTGGAACTACATCATTCTAATGTGTAAGGTGCATAGTGGAAGTACACCGTAGTAAGGTGAAAAGTACAAGGAGGTGAGACTGCACTAGACCAAGGTACATTGTGCATAGTAGGATGCACTATACCAAGGCACAAAAGCATATTGGATGGTCGAACTTCAACAAATAAAGGTGCACCGTGCATAGTGGAAACTGACTATACAAAGGTCCACTATCATTTATGCATGGTGGAAGTGAATCATAACAGGGTCCAATGCGTATAATTCATGATGAAAGTGCACCATACCATAGGGGAAGGTGCATTGTAAATGGTGGAACTACATCATTTTAATGTGCCAGGTGCATAGTGGACGTAGACCATACTAAGGTGCAATGTACAAGGAGGTGAGAGTGCACTATACCAAGGTACATTATGCATAGTAGCATTGCACTATACCAAGGCATAAAATACATATTGGATGGTCGAACTACAAATAATAAAGGTGCACTGTGCATAGTGGAAACTGTCTTTACAAAGGTCCACTGTCCATGGTGCATGGTGGAAGTGCATCAGAGCACGGTGAAATGTGCATAATTCGTGATGAAAGTGCACCATACCATAGGATATGGTGCATTGTGAATGGTGGAACTACATCATTCTAATGTGTAAGCTGCGTAGTGGAAGTACACCATAGTAAGGTGAAAAGTACAAGGACGTGAGAGTTCACTATACCAAGGTACATTATGCATAGTAGGATTGCACTATACCGAGGCACAAAAAGCATATTGGATGGTCGAACTATAAAAAATAAAGGTGCACCGTGCATAGTGGAAACTGACTTTACAAAGGTCCACTGTCCAAGGTGCATGGTTGAAGTGCATCATAGCAGGGTCAAATATGTATAATTCGTGATGAATGTGCACCATACCATAGGATACGGTGCATTGTGAATGGTGGAACTACATCATTCTAATGTGCAAGGTATGTAGTGGAAGTAGACCGTAGTAAGGTGAAAAGTACAAGGAGGTGAGAGTGCACTATACCAAGGTATATTATGCATAGTGGAATTGCATTATACCAAGGCAGACAATGCATATTGGATGGTCAAACTACAAAAATTAAAGGTGTACTATGCACAATTGAAATGCACTGTACAAATGTCCACAATGATCATTTATGCATGGTGGAAGTGAATCATAACAGGGTCCAATGTGTATAATTCATGATGAAAGTGCACTATACCATAGGGGAAGGTGCATTGTAAATGGTGGAACTACATCATTTTAATGTGTAAGGTGCGTAGTGGACGTAGACCATACTAAGGTGCAAAGTACAAGGAGGTGAGAGTGCACTATACCAAGGTACATTATGCATAGTAGGATTGCACTATACCAAGGCACAAAATGCATATTGGATGGTCGAACTACAAAAAATAAAGGTGCACCATGCATAGTGGAAACCGACTTTACAAAGGTCCACAGATCCATGGTGCATGGTGGAAGTGCATCATAGCAGGGTGAAATGTGCATAATTCGTGATGAAAGTGCACCATACCATAGGATACGGTGCATTGTAAATGGTGGAACTACATCATTCCAATGTGTAAGGTGCATAGTGGAAGTACACCGTAGTAAGGTGAAAAGTACAAGGAGGTGAGACTGCACTATACCAAGATACATTATGCATAGTGGAATTGCATTATACCAAGGCACACAATGCATATTGGATGGTCAAACTACAAAATTTAAAGGTGTACTACGCAGTTGAAATTCACTGTACAAAGGTCCACAGTCATTTATGCATGGTGGAAGTGAATCATAACAGGGTCCAATGCGTATAATTCATGATGAAAGTGCACCATACCATAGGGGAAGGTGCATTGTAAATGGTGGAACTACATCATTTTAATGTGCCGAGTGCGTAGTGGACGTAGACCATACTAAGGTGCAATGTACAAGGAGGTGAGAGTGCACTATACCAAGGTACATTATGCATAGTAGCATTGCACTATACCAAGGCATAAAATGCATATTGGATGGTCGAACTACAAATAATAAAGGTGCACTGTGCATAGTGGAAACCGACTTTACAAAGGTCCACCGTCCATGGTGCATGGTGGAAGTGCATCATAGCAGGGTCAAATATGCATAATTCGTGATGAAAGTGCACCATACCATAGGATACGGTGCATTGTGAATGGTGGAACTACATCATTCCAATGTGTAAGGTGCGTAGTGGAAGTACACCGTAGTAAGGTGAAAACTACAAGGAGGTGAGACTACACTATACCAAGGTACATTATGCATAGTGGACTTGCACTATACCAAGGCACAAAATGCATATTGGATGGTCGAACTACAAAAAATAAAGGTGCACCGTGCATAGTGGGCAACCGACTTTACAAAGGTCCACCGTCCATGGTGCATGGTGGAAGTGCATCATAGCAGGGTCAAATATGCATAATTCGTGATGAAAGTGCACCATACCATAGGATACAGTGCATTGTGAATGGTGGAACTACATCATTCCAATGTGTAAGGTGCGTAGTGGAAGTAGAAAAGTACAAGGAGGTGAGACTACACTATACCAAGATACATTATGCATAGTGGAATTGCATTATACCAAGGCACACAATGCATATTGGATGATCAAACTACAAAATTTAAAGGTGTACTACGCAGAGTTGAAATTCACTATACAAAGGTCCACCGTCATTTATGCATGGTGGAAGTGAATCATAACAGGGTCCAATGCGTATAATTCATGATGAAAGTGCACCATACCATAGGGGAAGGTGCATTGTAAATGGTGGAACTACATCATTTTAATGTGCCAGGTGCGTAGTGGACGTAGACCATACTAAGGTGCAATGTACAAGGAGGTGAGAGTGCACTATACCAAGGTATATTATGCATAGTAGCATTGCACTATACGAAGGCATAAAATGCATATTGGATGGTCGAACTACAAATAATAAAGGTGCACTGTGCATAGTGGAAACTGACTTTACAAAGGTCCACTGTCCATGGTGCATGGTGGAAGTGCATCATAGCAGGGTCAAATATGCATAATTCGTGATGAAAGTGCACCATACCATAGGATACGGTGCATTGTGAATGGTGGAACTACATCATTCCAATGTGTAAGGTGCGTAGTGGAAGTACACCGTAGTAAGGTGAAAAGTACAAGGAGGTGAGACTACACTATACCAAGGTACATTATGCATAGTGGACTTGCACTATACCAAGGCACAAAATGCATATTGGATGGTCGAACTACAAAAAATAAAGGTGCACCGTGCATAGTGGGAACTGACTTTACAAAGGTCCACTGTCCATGGTGCATGGTGGAAGTGCATCATAGCAGGGTCAAATATGCATAATTCGTGATGAAAGTGCACCATACCATAGGATACGGTGCATTGTGAATGGTGGAACTACATCATTCCAATGTGTAAGGTGCGTAGTGGAAGTACACCGTAGTAAGGTGAAAAGTACAAGGAGGTGAGAGTGCACTATACCAAGGTACATTATGCATAGTGGAATTGCATTATACCAAGGCGTACAATGCATATTGGATGGTCAAACTACAAAAATTAAAGGTGTACTATGCACAATTGAAATGCACTGTACAAATGTCCACAGTCATTTATGCATGGTGGAAGTGAATCATAGCAGGGTCCAATGTGTATAATTCATGATGAAAGTGCACTATACCATAGGGGAAGGTGCATTGTAAATGGTGGAACTACATCATTTTAATGTGTAAGGTGTGTAGTGGACGTAGACCATACTAAGGTGCAAAGTACAAGGAGGTGAGAGTGCACTATACCAAGGTACATTATGCATAGTAGGATTGCACTATACCAAGGCACAAAATGCATATTGGATGGTCGAACTACAAAAAATAAAGGTGCACCATGCATAGTGGAAACTGACTTTACAAAGGTCCACAGTTCATGGTGCATGGTGGAAGTGCATCATAGCAGGGTGAAATGTGCATAATTCGTGATGAAAGTGCACCATACCATAGGATACGGTGCATTGTAAATGGTGGAACTACATCATTCCAATGTGTAAGGTGCATAGTGGAAGTACACCGTAGTAAGGTGAAAAGTACAAGGAGGTGAGACTGCACTATACCAAGATACATTATGCATAGTGGAATTGCATTATACCAAGGCACACAATGCATATTGGATGGTCAAACTACAAAATTTAAAGGTGTACTACGCAGAGTTGAAATTCACTATACAAAGGTCCACTGTCATTTATGCATGGTGGAAGTGAATCATAACGAGGTCCAATGCGTATAATTCATGATGAAAGTGCACCATACCATAGGGGAAGGTGCATTGTAAATGGTGGAACTACATCATTTTAATGTGCCGGTGCGTAGTGGACGTAGACCATACTAAGGTGCAATGTACAAGGAGGTGAGAGTGCACTATACCAAGGTACATTATGCATAGTAGCATTGCACTATACCAAGGCACAAAATGCATATTGGATGGTCGAACTACAAAAAATAAAGGTGCACCGTGCATAGTGGAAACTGACGTTACAAAGGTCCACTGTCCATGGTGCATGGTGGAAGTGCATCATAGCAGGGTCAAATATGCATAATTCGTGATGAAAGTGCACCATACCATAGGATACGGTGCATTGTGAATGGTGGAACTACATCATTCCAATGTGTAAGGTGCGTAGTGGAAGTACACCATAGTAAGGTGAAAAGTACAAGGAGGTGAGACTGCACTATACCAAGATACATTATGCATAGTGGAATTGCAGTATACCAAGGCACACAATGCATATTGGATGGTCAAACTACAAAATTTAAAGGTGTACTACGCAGTTGAAATTCACTATACAAAGGTCCACCGTCATTTATGCATGGTGGAAGTGAATCATAACGAGGGTCCAATGCTTATAATTCATGATGAAAGTGCACCATACCATAGGGGAAGGTGCATTGTAAATGGTGGAACTACATCATTTTAATGTGCCGTGTGCGTAGTGGACGTAGACCATACTAAGGTGCAATGTACAAGGAGGTGAGAGTGCACTATACCAAGGTACATTATGCATAGTAGCATTGCACTATACCAAGGCATAAAATGCATATTGGATGGTCGAACTACAAATAATAAAGGTGCACCGTGCATAGTGGAAACCCGACTTTACAAAGGTCCACCGTCCATGGTGCATGGTGGAAGTGCATCATAGCGAGGGTCAAATATGCATAATTCGTGATGAAAGTGCACCATACCATAGGATACGGTGCATTGTGAATGGTGGAACTACATCATTCCAATGTGTAAGGTGCGTAGTGGAAGTACACCGTAGTAAGGTGAAAACTACAAGGAGGTGAGACTACACTATACCAAGGTACATTATGCATAGTGGACTTGCACTATACCAAGGCACAAAATGCATATTGGATGGTCGAACTACAAAAAATAAAGGTGCACCGTGCATAGTGGCAACTGACTTTACAAAGGTCCACTGTCCATGGTGCATGGTGGAAGTGCATCATAGCGAGGTCAAATATGCATAATTCGTGATGAAAGTGCACCATACCATAGGATACGGTGCATTGTGAATGGTGGAACTACATCATTCCAATGTGTAAGGTGCGTAGTGGAAGTACCTAGTAAGGTGAAAAGTACAAGGAGGTGAGACTACACTATACCAAGATACATTATGCATAGTGGAATTGCATTATACCAAGGCACACAATGCATATTGGATGATCAAACTACAAAATTTAAAGGTGTACTACGCAGAGTTGAAATTCACTATACAAAGGTCCACTGTCATTTATGCATGGTGGAAGTGAATCATAACAGGGTCCAATGCGTATAATTCATGATGAAAGTGCACCATACCATAGGGGAAGGTGCATTGTAAATGGTGGAACTACATCATTTTAATGTGCCGGGTGCGTAGTGGACGTAGACCATACTAAGGTGCAATGTACAAGGAGGTGAGAGTGCACTATACCAAGGTATATTATGCATAGTAGCATTGCACTATACGAAGGCATAAAATGCATATTGGATGGTCGAACTACAAATAATAAAGGTGCACTGTGCATAGTGGAAAACCGACTTTACAAAGGTCCACCGTCCATGGTGCATGGTGGAAGTGCATCATAGCAGGGTCAAATATGCATAATTCGTGATGAAAGTGCACCATACCATAGGATACGGTGCATTGTGAATGGTGGAACTACATCATTCCAATGTGTAAGGTGCGTAGTGGAAGTACACCGTAGTAAGGTGAAAAGTACAAGGAGGTGAGACTACACTATACCAAGGTACATTATGCATAGTGGACTTGCACTATACCAAGGCACAAAATGCATATTGGATGGTCGAACTACAAAAAATAAAGGTGCACCGTGCATAGTGGGAACTGACTTTACAAAGGTCCACTGTCCATGGTGCATGGTGGAAGTGCATCATAGCAGGGTCAAATATGCATAATTCGTGATGAAAGTGCACCATACCATAGGATACGGTGCATTGTGAATGGTGGAACTACATCATTCCAATGTGTAAGGTGCGTAGTGGAAGTACACCGTAGTAAGGTGAAAAGTACAAGGAGGTGAGAGTGCACTATACCAAGGTACATTATGCATAGTGGAATTGCATTATACCAAGGCAGACAATGCATATTGGATGGTCAAACTACAAAAATTAAAGGTGTACTATGCACAATTGAAATGCACTGTACAAATGTCCACAGTCATTTATGCATGGTGGAAGTGAATCATAGCAGGGTCCAATGTGTATAATTCATGATGAAAGTGCACTATACCATAGGGGAAGGTGCATTGTAAATGGTGGAACTACATCATTTTAATGTGTAAGGTGCGTAGTGGACGTAGACCATACTAAGGTGCAAAGTACAAGGAGGTGAGAGTGCACTATACCAAGGTACATTATGCATAGTAGGATTGCACTATACCAAGGCACAAAATGCATATTGGATGGTCGAACTACAAAAAATAAAGGTGCACCATGCATAGTGGAAACTGACTTTACAAAGGTCCACTGTCCATGGTGCATGGTGGAAGTGCATCATAGCAGGGTGAAATGTGCATAATTCGTGATGAAAGTGCACCATACCATAGGATACGGTGCATTGTAAATGGTGGAACTACATCATTCCAATGTGTAAGGTGCATAGTGGAAGTACACCGTAGTAAGGTGAAAAGTACAAGGAGGTGAGACTGCACTATACCAAGATACATTATGCATAGTGGAATTGCATTATACCAAGGCACACAATGCATATTGGATGGTCAAACTACAAAATTTAAAGGTGTACTACGCAGAGTTGAAATTCACTATACAAAGGTCCACTGTCATTTATGCATGGTGGAAGTGAATCATAACGGGTCCAATGCGTATAATTCATGATGAAAGTGCACCATACCATAGGGGAAGGTGCATTGTAAATGGTGGAACTACATCATTTTAATGTGCCGTGCGTAGTGGACGTAGACCATACTAAGGTGCAATGTACAAGGAGGTGAGAGTGCACTATACCAAGGTACATTATGCATAGTAGCATTGCACTATACCAAGGCACAAAATGCATATTGGATGGTCGAACTACAAAAAATAAAGGTGCACCGTGCATAGTGGAAAACCGACGTTACAAAGGTCCACCGTCCATGGTGCATGGTGGAAGTGCATCATAGCAGGGTCAAATATGCATAATTCGTGATGAAAGTGCACCATACCATAGGATACGGTGCATTGTGAATGGTGGAACTACATCATTCCAATGTGTAAGGTGCGTAGTGGAAGTACACCATAGTAAGGTGAAAAGTACAAGGAGGTGAGACTGCACTATACCAAGATACATTATGCATAGTGGAATTGCAGTATACCAAGGCACACAATGCATATTGGATGGTCAAACTACAAAATTTAAAGGTGTACTACGCAGTTGAAATTCACTATACAAAGGTCCACCGTCATTTATGCATGGTGGAAGTGAATCATAGCAGGGTCCAATGCTTATAATTCATGATGAAAGTGCACCATACCATAGGGGAAGGTGCATTGTAAATGGTGGAACTACATCATTTTAATGTGCCAGGTGCGTAGTGGACGTAGACCATACTAAGGTGCAATGTACAAGGAGGTGAGAGTGCACTATACCAAGGTACATTATGCATAGTAGGATGCACTATACCAAGGCACAAAAGCAAATTGGATGGTCGGACTTCAACAAATAAAGGTGCACCGTGCATAGTGGAAACTGACTTTACAAAGGTCCACTATCCATGGTGCATGGTTGAAGTGCATCATAGCGAGGGTCAAATATGCATAATTCGTGATGAAAGTGCACCATACCATAGGATACGGTGCATTGTGAATGTTGGAACTACATCATTCCAATGTGTAAGGTGCGTAGTGGAAGTACACCGTAGTAAGGTGAAAAGTACAAGGAGGTGAGAGTGCACTATACCAAGGTACATTATGCATAGTGGAATTGCATTATACCAAGGCACAAATGCATATTGGATGGTCAAACTACAAAATTTAAAGGTGTACTACGCAGTTGAAATTCACTATACAAAGGTCCACCTGTCATTTATGCATGGTGGAAGTGAATCATAACGGGGGTCCAATGCTTATAATTCATGATGAAAGTGCACCATACCATAGGGGAAGGTGCATTGTAAATGGTGGAACTACATCATTTTAATGTGCCAGGTGCGTAGTGGACGTAGACCATACTAAGGTGCAATGTACAAGGAGGTGAGAGTGCACTATACCAAGGTACATTATGCATAGTAGCATTGCACTATACCAAGGCATAAAATGCATATTGGATGGTCGAACTACAAATAATAAAGGTGCACCGTGCATAGTGGAAACCGACTTTACAAAGGTCCACCGTCCATGGTGCATGGTGGAAGTGCATCATAGCAGGGTCAAATATGCATAATTCGTGATGAAAGTGCACCATACCATAGGATACGGTGCATTGTGAATGGTGGAACTACATCATTCCAATGTGTAAGGTGCGTAGTGGAAGTACACCGTAGTAAGGTGAAAAGTACAAGGAGGTGAGAGTGCACTATACCAAGATACATTATGCATAGTGGAATTGCATTATACCAAGGCGTACAATGCATATTGGATGGTCAAACTACAAAATTTAAAGGTGTACTACGCAGTTGAAATTCACTATACAAAGGTCCACTGTCATTTATGCATGGTGGAAATGAATCATAACAGGGTCCAATGCTTATAATTCATGATGAAAGTGCACCATACCATAGGGGAAGGTGCATTGTAAATGGTGGAACTACATCATTTTAATGTGCCTGGTGCGTAGTGGACGTAGACCATACTAAGGTGCAATGTACAAGGAGGTGAGAGTGCACTATACCAAGGTACATTATGCATAGTAGCATTGCACTATACCAAGGCATAAAATGCATATTGGATGGTCGAACTACAAATAATAAAGGTGCACCGTGCATAGTGGAAACCGACTTTACAAAGGTCCACCGTCCATGGTGCATGGTGGAAGTGCATCATAGCAGGGTCAAATATGCATAATTCGTGATGAAAGTGCACCATACCATAGGATACGGTGCATTGTGAATGGTGGAACTACATCATTCCAATGTGTAAGGTGCGTAGTGGAAGTACACCGTAGTAAGGTGAAAAGTACAAGGAGGTGAGACTGCACTATACCAAGATACATTATGCATAGTGGAATTGCATTATACCAAGGCACACAATGCATATTGGATGATCAAACTACAAAATTTAAAGGTGTACTACGCAGAGTTGAAATTCACTATACAAAGGTCCACTGTCATTTATGCATGGTGGAAGTGAATCATAACAGGGTCCAATGCGTATAATTCATGATGGAAGTGCACCATACCATAGGGGAAGGTGCATTGTAAATGGTGGAACTACATCATTTTAATGTGCCAGGTGCGTAGTGGACGTAGACCATACTAAGGTGCAATGTACAAGGAGGTGAGAGTGCACTATACCAAGGTACATTATGCATAGTAGCATTGCACTATACCAAGGCATAAAATACATATTGGATGGTCGAACTACAAATAATAAAGGTGCACTGTGCATAGTGGAAACCGACTTTACAAAGGTCCACTGTCCATGGTGCATGGTGGAAGTGCATCATAGCAGGGTGAAATGTGCATAATTCGTGATGAAAGTGCACCATACCATAGGATACGGTGCATTGTGAATGGTGGAACTACATCATTCTAATGTGTAAGGTGCGTAGTGGAAGTACACCATAGTAAGGTGAAAAGTACAAGGAGGTGAGACTGCACTATACCAAGATACATTATGCATAGTGGAATCGCAGTATACCAAGGCACACAATGCATATTGGATGGTCAAACTACAAAATTTAAAGGTGTATGACGCAGAGTTGAAATTCACTATACAAAGGTCCACTGTCATTTATGCATGGTGGAAGTGAATCATAACAGGTCCAATGCTTATAATTCATGATGAAAGTGCACCATACCATAGGGGAAGGTGCATTGTAAATGGTGGAACTACATCATTTTAATGTGCCGGTGCGTAGTGGACGTAGACCATACTAAGGTGCAATGTACAAGGAGGTGAGAGTGCACTATACCAAGGTACATTATGCATAGTAGCATTGCACTATACCAAGGCATAAAATGCATATTGGATGGTCGAACTACAAATAATAAAGGTGCACCGTGCATAGTGGAAACCGACTTTACAAAGGTCCACCGTCCATGGTGCATGGTGGAAGTGCATCATAGCGAGGGGTCAAATATGCATAATTCGTGATGAAAGTGCACCATACCATAGGATACGGTGCATTGTGAATGGTGGAACTACATCATTCTAATGTGTAAGGTGCGTAGTGGAAGTACACCATAGTAAGGTGAAAAGTACAAGGAGGTGAGACTGCACTATACCAAGATACATTATGCATAGTGGAATTGCAGTATACCAAGGCACACAATGCATATTGGATGGTCAAACTACAAAATTTAAAGGTGTACTACGCAGTTGAAATTCACTATACAAAGGTCCACTGTCATTTATGCATGGTGGAAGTGAATCATAACAGGGTCCAATGCTTATAATTCATGATGAAAGTGCACCATACCATAGGGGAAGGTGCATTGTAAATGGTGGAACTACATCATTTTAATGTGCCGGTGCGTAGTGGACGTAGACCATACTAAGGTGCAATGTACAAGGAGGTGAGAGTGCACTATACCAAGGTACATTATGCATAGTAGCATTGCACTATACCAAGGCATAAAATGCATATTGGATGGTCGAACTACAAATAATAAAGGTGCACCGTGCATAGTGGAAACCGACTTTACAAAGGTCCACCGTCCATGGTGCATGGTGGAAGTGCATCATAGCAGGGTCAAATATGCATAATTCGTGATGAAAGTGCACCATACCATAGGATACGGTGCATTGTGAATGGTGGAACTACATCATTCCAATGTGTAAGGTGCGTAGTGGAAGTACACCGTAGTAAGGTGAAAAGTACAAGGAGGTGAGAGTGCACTATACCAAGATACATTATGCATAGTGGAATTGCATTATACCAAGGCAGACAATGCATATTGGATGGTCAAACTACAAAATTTAAAGGTGTACTACGCAGAGTTGAAATTCACTATACAAAGGTCCACTGTCATTTATGCATGGTGGAAGTGAATCATAACAGGGTCCAATGCTTATAATTCATGATGAAAGTGCACCATACCATAGGGGAAGGTGCATTGTAAATGGTGGAACTACATCATTTTAATGTGCCTGGTGCGTAGTGGACGTAGACCATACTAAGGTGCAATGTACAAGGAGGTGAGAGTGCACTATACCAAGGTACATTATGCATAGTAGCATTGCACTATACCAAGGCATAAAATGCATATTGGATGGTCGAACTACAAATAATAAAGGTGCACCGTGCATAGTGGAAACTGACTTTACAAAGGTCCACTGTCCATGGTGCATGGTGGAAGTGCATCATAGCAGGGTCAAATATGCATAATTCGTGATGAAAGTGCACCATACCATAGGATACGGTGCATTGTGAATGGTGGAACTACATCATTCCAATGTGTAAGGTGCGTAGTGGAAGTACACCGTAGTAAGGTGAAAAGTACAAGGAGGTGAGACCGCACTATACCAAGATACATTATGCATAGTGGAATTGCATTATACCAAGGCACACAATGCATATTGGATGATCAAACTACAAAATTTAAAGGTGTACTACGCAAGTTGAAATTCACTATACAAAGGTCCACTGTCATTTATGCATGGTGGAAGTGAATCATAACGGGGTCCAATGCTGTATAATTCATGATGAAAGTGCACCATACCATAGGGGAAGGTGCATTGTAAATGGTGGAACTACATCATTTTAATGTGCCAGGTGCGTAGTGGACGTAGACCATACTAAGGTGCAATGTACAAGGAGGTGAGAGTGCACTATACCAAGGTACATTATGCATAGTAGCATTGCACTATACCAAGGCATAAAATACATATTGGATGGTCGAACTACAAATAATAAAGGTGCACTGTGCATAGTGGAAACTGACTTTACAAAGGTCCACTGTCCATGGTGCATGGTGGAAGTGCATCATAGCAGGGTCAAATATGCATAATTCGTGATGAAAGTGCACCATACCATAGGATACGGTGCATTGTGAATGGTGGAACTACATCATTCCAATGTGTAAGGTGCGTAGTGGAAGTACACCGTAGTAAGGTGAAAAGTACAAGGAGGTGAGAGTGCACTATACCAAGATACATTATGCATAGTGGAATTGCATTATACCAAGGCAGACAATGCATATTGGATGGTCAAACTACAAAAATTAAAGGTGTACTATGCAGAGTTGAAATTCACTATACAAAGGTCCACGTCATTTATGCATGGTGGAAGTGAATCATAACGAGGTCCAATGCTGTATAATTCATGATGAAAGTGCACCATACCATAGGGGAAGGTGCATTGTAAATGGTGGAACTACATCATTTTAATGTGCCAGGTGCGTAGTGGACGTAGACCATACTAAGGTGCAATGTACAAGGAGGTGAGAGTGCACTATACCAAGGTACATTATGCATAGTAGCATTGCACTATACCAAGGCATAAAATGCATATTGGATGGTCGAACTACAAATAATAAAGGTGCACCGTGCATAGTGGAAACTGACTTTACAAAGGTCCACTGTCCATGGTGCATGGTGGAAGTGCATCATAGCAGGGTCAAATATGCATAATTCGTGATGAAAGTGCACCATACCATAGGATACGGTGCATTGTGAATGGTGGAACTACATCATTCCAATGTGTAAGGTGCGTAGTGGAAGTACACCGTAGTAAGGTGAAAAGTACAAGGAGGTGAGACTACACTATACCAAGATACATTATGCATAGTGGAATTGCATTATACCAAGGCACACATGCATATTGGATGGTCAAACTACAAAATTTAAAGGTGTACTACGCATTGAAATTCACTATACAAAGGTCCACGCATTTATGCATGGTGGAAGTGAATCATAACGGGGTCCAATGGTATAATTCATGATGAAAGTGCACCATACCATAGGGGAAGGTGCATTGTAAATGGTGGAACTACATCATTTTAATGTGCCGGTGCGTAGTGGACGTAGACCATACTAAGGTGCAATGTACAAGGAGGTGAGAGTGCACTATACCAAGGTACATTATGCATAGTAGCATTGCACTATACCAAGGCATAAAATACATATTGGATGGTCGAACTACAAATAATAAAGGTGCACTGTGCATAGTGGAAATTGACTTTACAAAGGTCCACTGTCCATGGTGCATGGTGGAAGTGCATCATAGCAGGGTCAAATATGCATAATTCGTGATGAAAGTGCACCATACCATAGGATACGGTGCATTGTGAATGGTGGAACTACATCATTCTAATGTGTAAGGTGCGTAGTGGAAGTACACCATAGTAAGGTGAAAAGTACAAGGAGGTGAGACTGCACTATACCAAGATACATTATGCATAGTGGAATTGCATTATACCAAGGCACACAATGCATATTGGATGGTCAAACTACAAAATTTAAAGGTGTACTACGCAGAGTTGAAATTCACTATACAAAGGTCCACTGTCATTTATGCATGGTGGAAGTGAATCATAACAGGGTCCAATGCTTATAATTCATGATGAAAGTGCACCATACCATAGGGGAAGGTGCATTGTAAATGGTGGAACTACATCATTTTAATGTGCCAGGTGCGTAGTGGACGTAGACCATACTAAGGTGCAATGTACAAGGAGGTGAGAGTGCACTATACCAAGGTACATTATGCATAGTAGCATTGCACTATACCAAGGCATAAAATGCATATTGGATGGTCGAACTACAAATAATAAAGGTGCACTGTGCATAGTGGAAACCGACTTTACAAAGGTCCACCGTCCATGGTGCATGGTGGAAGTGCATCATAGCAGGGGTCAAATATGCATAATTCGTGATGAAAGTGCACCATACCATAGGATACGGTGCATTGTGAATGGTGGAACTACATCATTCCAATGTGTAAGGTGCGTAGTGGAAGTACACCGTAGTAAGGTGAAAAGTACAAGGAGGTGAGACTACACTATACCAAGGTACATTATGCATAGTGGACTTGCACTATACCAAGGCACAAAATGCATATTGGATGGTCGAACTACAAAAAATAAAGGTGCATCCTGCATAGTGGGAACTGACTTTACAAAGGTCCACTGTCCATGGTGCATGGTGGAAGTGCATCATAGCAGGGTCAAATATGCATAATTCGTGATGAAAGTGCACCATACCATAGGATACGGTGCATTGTGAATGGTGGAACTACATCATTCCAATGTGTAAGGTGCGTAGTGGAAGTACACCGTGGTAAGGTGAAAAGTACAAGGAGGTGAGAGTGCACTATACCAAGGTACATTATGCATAGTGGAATTGCATTATACCAAGGCGGACAATGCATATTGGATGGTCAAACTACAAAAATTAAAGGTGTACTATGCACAATTGAAATGCACTGTACAAATGTCCACAATCATTTATGCATGGTGGAAGTGAATCATAACAGGGTCCAATGTGTATAATTCATGATGAAAGTGCACCATACCATAGGGGAAGGTGCATTGTAAATGGTGGAACTACATCATTTTAATGTGCCGAGTGCGTAGTGGACGTAGACCATACTAAGGTGCAATGTACAAGGAGGTGAGAGTGCACTATACCAAGGTACATTATGCATAGTAGGATTGCACTATACCAAGGCACAAAATGCATATTGGATGGTCGAACTACAAAAAATAAAGGTGCACCATGCATAGTGGAAACTGACTTTACAAAGGTCCACAGTCCATGGTGCATGGTGGAAGTGCATCATAGCAGGGTGAAATGTGCATAATTCGTGATGAAAGTGCACCATACCATAGGATACGGTGCATTGTGAATCGTGGAACTACATCATTCTAATGTGCAAGGTGCGTAGTGGAAGTACACCGTAGTAAGGTGAAAAGTACAAGGAGGTGAGACTGCACTATACCAAGGTACATTATGCATAGTAGGATTGCACTATACCAAGGCACAAAATACATATTGGATGGTCGAACTACAAAAAATAAAGGTGCACCGTGCATAGTGGAAACTGACTTTACAAAGGTCCACTGTCCATGGTGCATGGTGGAAGTGCATCATAGCAGGGTGAAATGTGCATAATTCGTGATGAAAGTGCACCATACCATAGGATACGGTGCATTGTGAATGGTGGAACTACATCATTCCAATGTGTAAGGTGCGTAGTGGAAGTACACCGTAGTAAGGTGAAAAGTACAAGGAGGTGAGAGTGCACTATACCAAGATACATTATGCATAGTGGAATTGCATTATACCAAGGCACACAATGCATATTGGATGGTCAAACTACAAAATTTAAAGGTGTACTACGCGAGTTGAAATTCACTATACAAAGGTCCACTGTCATTTATGCATGGTGGAAGTGAATCATAATAGGGTCCAATGCTTATAATTCATGATGAAAGTGCACCATACCATAGGGGAAGGTGCGTTGTAAATGGTGGAACTACATCATTTTAATGTGCCAGGTGCGTAGTGGACGTAGACCATACTAAGGTGCAATGTACAAGGAGGTGAGAGTGCACTATACCAAGGTACATTATGCATAGTAGCATTGCACTATACCAAGGCATAAAATGCATATTGGATGGTCGAACTACAAATAATAAAGGTGCACTGTGCATAGTGGAAACCGACTTTACAAAGGTCCACTGTCCATGGTGCATGGTGGAAGTGCATCATAGCAGGGTCAAATATGCATAATTCGTGATGAAAGTGCACCATACCATAGGATACGGTGCATTGTGAATGGTGGAACTACATCATTCTAATGTGTAAGTTGCGTAGTGGAAGTACACCATAGTAAGGTGAAAAGTACAAGGAGGTGAGACTGCACTATACCAAGATACATTATGCATAGTGGAATTGCAGTATACCAAGGCACACAATGCATATTGGATGGTCAAACTACAAAATTTAAATGTGTACTACGCAGAGTTGAAATTCACTATACAAAGGTCCACTGTCATTTATGCATGGTGGAAGTGAATCATAACAGGGTCCAATGCTTATAATTCATGATGAAAGTGCACCATACCATAGGGGAAGGTGCATTGTAAATGGTGGAACTACATCATTTTAATGTGCCGGGTGCGTAGTGGACGTAGACCATACTAAGGTGCAATGTACAAGGAGGTGAGAGTGCACTATACCAAGGTACATTATGCATAGTAGCATTGCACTATACCAAGGCATAAAATACATATTGGATGGTCGAACTACAAATAATAAAGGTGCACTGTGCATAGTGGAAACTGACTTTACAAAGGTCCACTGTCAATGGTGCATGGTGGAAGTGCATCATAGCAGGGTCAAATATGCATAATTCGTGATGAAAGTGCACCATACCATAGGATACGGTGCATTGTGAATGGTGGAACTACATCATTCCAATGTGTAAGGTGCGTAGTGGAAGTACACCGTAGTAAGGTGAAAAGTACAAGGAGGTGAGACTACACTATACCAAGGTACATTATGCATAGTGGACTTGCACTATACCAAGGAACAAAATGCATATTGGATGGTCGAACTACAAAAAATAAAGGTGCATCGTGCATAGTGGGAACTGACTTTACAAAGGTCCACTGTCCATGGTGCATGGTGGAAGTGCATCATAGCAGGGTCAAATATGCATAATTCGTGATGAAAGTGCACCATACCATAGGATACAGTGCATTGTGAATGGTGGAACTACATCATTCCAATGTGTAAGGTGCGTAGTGGAAGTACACCGTGGTAAGGTGAAAAGTACAAGGAGGTGAGAGTGCACTATACCAAGGTACATTATGCATAGTGGAATTGCATTATACCAAGGCAGACAATGCATATTGGATGGTCAAACTACAAAAATTAAAGGTGTACTATGCACAATTGAAATGCACTGTACAAATGTCCATAGTCATTTATGCATGGTGGAAGTGAATCATAACAGGGTCCAATGTGTATAATTCATGATGAAAGTGCACTATACCATAGGGGAAGGTGCATTGTAAATGGTGGAACTACATCATTTTAATGTGCCTGGTGCGTAGTGGACGTAGACCATACTAAGGTGCAATGTACAAGGAGGTGAGAGTGCACTATACCAAGGTACATTATGCATAGTAGGATTGCACTATACCAAGGCACAAAATGCATATTGGATGGTCGAACTAGAAAAAATAAAGGTGCACCATACATAGTGGAAACTGACTTGACAAAGGTCCACAGTCCATGGTGCATGGTGGAAGTGCATCATAGCAGGGTGAAATGTGCATAATTCGTGATGAAAGTGCACCATACCATAGGATACGGTGCATTGTGAATCGTGGAACTACATCATTCTAATGTGTAAGGTGCGTAGTGGAAGTACACCGTAGTAATGTGAAAAGTACAACGAGGTGAGACTGCACTATACCAAGGTACATTATGCATAGTAGGATTGCCCTATACCAAGGCACAAAAGCATATTGGATGGTCGAACTATAAAAAATAAAGGTGCACCGTGCATAGTGGAAACTGACTTTACAAAGGTCCACTGTCCAAGGTGCATGGTGGAAGTGCATCATAGCAGGGGTCAAATATGCATAATTCGTGATGAAAGTGCACCATACCATAGGATACGGTGCATTGTGAATGGTGGAACTACATCATTCCAATGTGTAAGGTGCGTAGTGGAAGTACACCGTAATAAGGTGAAAAGTACAAGGAGGTGAGAGTGCACTATACCAAGGTACATTATGCATAGTGGAATTGCATTATACCAAGGCAGACAATGCATATTGGATGGTCAAACTACAAAAATTAAAGGTGTACTATGCACAATTGAAATGCACTGTACAAATGTCCACAATCATTTATGCATGGTGGAAGTGAATCATAACAGGGTCCAATGTGTATAATTCATGATGAAAGTGCACTATACCATAGGGGAAGGTGCATTGTAAATGGTGGAACTACATCATTTTAATGTGCCAGGTGCGTAGTGGACGTAGACCATACTAAGGTGCAAAGTACAAGGAAGTGAGAGTGCACTATACCAAGGTACATTATGCATAGTAGGATTGCACTATACCAAGGCACAAAATGCATATTGGATGGTCGAACTACAAAAAATAAAGGTGCACCATGCATAGTGGAAACTGACTTTACAAAGGTCCACAGTCCATGGTGCATGGTGGAAGTGCATCATAGCAGGGTGAAATGTGCATAATTCGTGATGAAAGTGCACCATACCATAGGATACGGTGCATTGTGAATCGTGGAACTACATCATTCTAATGTGTAAGGTGCGTAGTGGAAGTACACCGTAGTAAGGTGAAAAGTACAACGAGGTGAGACTGCACTATACCAAGGTACATTATGCATAGTAGGATTTCCCTATACCAAGGCACAAAAGCATATTGGATGGTCGAACTATAAAAAATAAAGGTGCACCGTGCATAGTGGAAACTGACTTTACAAAGGTCCACTATCTAAGGTGCATGGTTGAAGTGCATCATAGCAGGGTCAAATATGTATAATTCGTGATGAATGTGCACCATACCATAGGATATGGTGCATTGTGTATGGTGGAACTACATCATTTTAATGTGCCAGGTGCGTAGTGGACGTAGACCATACTAAGGTGCAATGTACAAGGAGGTGAGAGTGCAATACCAAGGTACATTATGCATAGTAGCATTGCACTATACCAAGGCATAAAATGCATATTGGATGGTCGAACTACAAATAATAAAGGTGCACCGTGCATAGTGGAAACCGACTTTACAAAGGTCCACCGTCCATGGTGCATGGTGGAAGTGCATCATAGCAGGGTCAAATATGCATAATTCGTGATGAAAGTGCACCATACCATAGGATACGGTGCATTGTGAATGGTGGAACTACATCATTCCAATGTGTAAGGTGCGTAGTGGAAGTACACCGTAGTAAGGTGAAAAGTACAAGGAGGTGAGACTACACTATACCAACGTACATTATGCATAGTGGACTTGCACTATACCAAGGCACAAAATGCATATTGGATGGTCGAACTACAAAAAATAAAGGTGCACCGTGCATAGTGGAAACTGACTTTACAAAGGTCCACTGTCCATGGTGCATGGTGGAAGTGCATCATAGCAGGGTCAAATATGCATAATTCGTGATGAAAGTGCACCATACCATAGGATACGGTGCATTGTGAATGGTGGAACTACATCATTCCAATGTGTAAGGTGCGTAGTGGAAGTACACCGTAGTAAGGTGAAAAGTACAAGGAGGTGAGACTGCACTATACCAAGATACATTATGCATAGTGGAATTGCATTATTCCAAGGCACACAATGCATATTGGATGATCAAACTACAAAATTTAAAGGTGTACTACGTAGAGTTGAAATTCACTATACAAAGGTCCACTGTCATTTATGCATGGTGGAAGTGAATCATAACAGGGTCCAATGCGTATAATTCATGATGAAAGTGCACCATACCATAGGGGAAGGTGCATTGTAAATGGTGGAACTACATCATTTTAATGTGCCAGGTGCGTAGTGGACGTAGACCATACTAAGGTGCAATGTACAAGGAGGTGAGAGTGCACTATACCAAGGTACATTATGCATAGTAGCATTGCACTATACCAAGGCATAAAATACATATTGGATGGTCGAACTACAAATAATAAAGGTGCAATGTGCATAGTGGAAACTGACTTTACAAAGGTCCACTGTCCATGGTGCATGGTGGAAGTGCATCATAGCAGGGTGAAATGTGCATAATTCGTGATGAAAGTGCACCATACCATAGGATACGGTGCATTGTGAATGGTGGAACTACATCATTCCAATGTGTAAGGTGCGTAGTGGAAGTACACCGTAGTAAGGTGAAAAGTACAAGGAGGTGAGACTACACTATACCAAGGTACATTATGCATAGTGGACTTGCACTATACCAAGGCACAAAATGCATATTGGATGGTCGAACTACAAAAAATAAAGGTGCACCGTGCATAGTGGGAACTCACTTTCCAAAGGTCCACTGTCCATGGTGCATGGTGGAAGTGCATCATAGCAGGGTCAAATATGCATAATTCGTGATGAAAGTGCACCATACCATAGGATACGGTGCATTGTGAATGGTGGAACTACATCATTCCAATGTGTAAGGTGCGTAGTGGAAGTACACCGTAGTAAGGTGAAAAGTACAAGGAGGTGAGAGTGCACTATACCAAGGTACATTATGCATAGTGGAATTGCATTATACCAAGGCAGACAATGCATATTGGATGGTCAAACTACAAAAATTAAACGTGTACTATGCACAATTGAAATGCACTGTACAAATGTCCACAATCATATATGCATGGTGGAAGTGAATCATAACAGGGTCCAATGTGTATAATTCATGATGAAAGTGCACTATACCATAGGGGAAGGTGCATTGTAAATGGTGGAACTACATCATTTTAATGTGCCTGGTGCGTAGTGGACGTAGACCATACTAAGGTGCAAAGTACAAGGAGGTGAGAGTGCACTATACCAAGGTACATTATGCATAGTAGGATTGCACTATACCAAGGCACAAAATGCATATTGGATGGTCGAACTACAAAAAATAAAGGTGCACCATGCATAGTGGAAACTGACTTTACAAAGGTCCAAAGTCCATGGTGCATGGTGGAAGTGCATCATAGCAGGGTGAAATGTGCATAATTCGTGATGAAAGTGCACCATACCATAGGATACGGTGCATTGTGAATCGTGGAACTACATCATTCTAATGTGTAAGGTGCGTAGTGGAAGTACACCGTAGTAAGGTGAAAAGTACAAGGAGGTGAGACTACACTATACCAAGGTACATTATGCATAGTAGGATTGCACTATACCAAGGCACAAAATGCATATTGGATGGTCGAACTATAAAAAATAAAGGTGCACCGTGCATAGTGGAAACTGACTTTACAAAGGTCCACTGTCCATGGTGCATGGTGGAAGTGCATCATAGCAGGGTCAAATATGCATAATTCGTGATGAAAGTGCACCATACCATAGGATACGGTGCATTGTGAATGGTGGAACTACATCATTCCAATGTGTAAGGTGCGTAGTGGAAGTACACCGTAGTAAGGTGAAAAGTACAAGGAGGTGAGAGTGCACTATACCAAGATACATTATGCATAGTGGAATTGCATTATACCAAGGCACACAATGCATATTGGATGATCAAACTACAAAATTTAAAGGTGTACTACGTAGAAGTTGAAATTCACTATACAAAGGTCCACCGTCATTTATGCATGGTGGAAGTGAATCATAACGGGGTCCAATGCGTATAATTCATGATGAAAGTGCACCATACCATAGGGGAAGGTGCATTGTAAATGGTGGAACTACATCATTTTAATGTGCCGGGTGCGTAGTGGACGTAGACCATACTAAGGTGCAAAGTACAAGGAGGTGAGAGTGCACTATACCAAGGTACATTATGCATAGTAGCATTGCACTATACCAAGGCATAAAATACATATTGGATGGTCGAACTACAAAAAATAAAGGTGCACTATGCATAGTGGAAATGACATTACAAAGGTCCACCGTCCATGGTGCATGGTTGAAGTGCGGAAAAATTCGTGATGAAAGTGCACCATACCATAGGATACGGTGCATTGTGAATGGTGGAACTACATCATTCCAATGTGTAAGGTGCGTAGTGGAAGTACACCGTAGTAAGGTGAAAAGTACAACGAGGTGAGACTGCACTATACCAAGGTACATTATGCATAGTAGGATTTCCCTATACCAAGGCACAAAAGCATATTGGATGGTCGAACTATAAAAAATAAAGGTGCACCGTGCATAGTGGAAACTGACTTTACAAAGGTCCACTATCTAAGGTGCATGGTTGAAGTGCATCATAGCAGGGTCAAATATGTATAATTCGTGATGAATGTGCACCATACCATAGGATACGGTGCATTGTGTATGGTGGAACTACATCATTTTAATGTGCCAGGTGCGTAGTGGACGTAGACCATACTAAGGTGCAATGTACAAGGAGGTGAGAGTGCACTATACCAAGGTACATTATGCATAGTAGCATTGCACTATACCAAGGCATAAAATGCATATTGGATGGTCGAACTACAAATAATAAAGGTGCACCGTGCATAGTGGAAACCGACTTTACAAAGGTCCACCGTCCATGGTGCATGGTGGAAGTGCATCATAGCGGGGTGAAATATGCATAATTCGTGATGAAAGTGCACCATACCATAGGATACGGTGCATTGTGAATGGTGGAACTACATCATTCCAATGTGTAAGGTGCGTAGTGGAAGTACACCGTAGTAAGGTGAAAAGTACAAGGAGGTGAGACTACACTATACCAACGTACATTATGCATAGTGGACTTGCACTATACCAAGGCACAAAATGCATATTGGATGGTCGAACTACAAAAAATAAAGGTGCACCGTGCATAGTGGAAACTGACTTTACAAAGGTCCACTGTCCATGGTGCATGGTGGAAGTGCATCATAGCAGGGTCAAATATGCATAATTCGTGATGAAAGTGCACCATACCATAGGATACGGTGCATTGTGAATGGTGGAACTACATCATTCCAATGTGTAAGGTGCGTAGTGGAAGTACACCGTAGTAATGTGAAAAGTACAAGGAGGTGAGACTGCACTATACCAAGATACATTATGCATAGTGGAATTGCATTATACCAAGGCACACAATGCAAATTGGATGATCAAACTACAAAATTTAAAGGTGTACTACGCAGAGTTGAAATTCACTATACAAAGGTCCACTGTCATTTATGCATGGTGGAAGTGAATCATAACAGGGTCCAATGCGTATAATTCATGATGAAAGTGCACCATACCATAGGGGAAGGTGCATTGTAAATGGTGGAACTACATCATTTTAATGTGCCGGGTGCGTAGTGGACGTAGACCATACTAAGGTGCAATGTACAAGGAGGTGAGAGTGCACTATACCAAGGTACATTATGCATAGTAGCATTGCACTATACCAAGGCATAAAATACATATTGGATGGTCGAACTACAAATAATAAAGGTGCACTGTGCATAGTGGAAACTGACATTACAAAGGTCCACTGTCCATGGTGCATGGTTGAAGTGCATCATAGCAGGGTCAAATATGCATAATTCGTGATGAAAGTGCACCATACCATAGGATACAGTGCATTGTGAATGGTGGAACTACATCATTCCAATGTGTAAGGTGCGTAGTGGAAGTACACCATAGTAAGGTGAAAAGTACAAGGAGGTGAGACTACACTATACCAAGGTACATTATGCATAGTGGACTTGCACTATACCAAGGCACAAAATGCATATTGGATGGTCGAACTACAAAAAATAAAGGTGCACCGTGCATAGTGGGGAACCGACTTTACAAAGGTCCACTGTCCATGGTGCATGGTGGAAGTGCATCATAGCGGGTCAAATATGCATAATTCGTGATGAAAGTGCACCATACCATAGGATACGGTGCATTGTGAATGGTGGATCTACATCATTCCAATGTGTAAGGTGCGTAGTGGAAGTACACCGTAGTAAGGTGAAAAGTACAAGGAGGTGAGAGTGCACTATACCAAGGTACATTATGCATAGTGGAATTGCATTATACCAAGGCAGACAATGCATATTGGATGGTCAAACTACAAAAATTAAACGTGTACTATGCACAATTGAAATGCACTGTACAAATGTCCACAATCATATATGCATGGTGGAAGTGAATCATAACAGGGTCCAATGTGTATAATTCATGATGAAAGTGCACCATACCATAGGGGAAGGTGCATTGTAAATGGTGGAACTACATCATTTTAATGTGCCAGTGCGTAGTGGACGTAGACCATACTAAGGTGCAATGTACAAGGAGGTGAGAGTGCACTATACCAAGGTACATTATGCATAGTAGGATTGCACTATACCAAGGCACAAAATGCATATTGGATGGTCGAACTACAAAAAATAAAGGTGCACCATGCATAGTGGAAACTGACTTTACAAAGGTCCACGGTCCATGGTGCATGGTGGAAGTGCATCATAGCGAGGGTGAAATGTGCATAATTCGTGATGAAAGTGCACCATACCATAGGATACGGTGCATTGTGAATCGTGGAACTACATCATTCTAATGTGTAAGGTGCGTAGTGGAAGTACACCGTAGTAAGGTGAAAAGTACAAGGAGGTGAGACTACACTATACCAACGTACATTATGCATAGTGGACTTGCACTATACCAAGGCACAAAATGCATATTGGATGGTCGAACTACAAAAATTAAAGGTGCACCGTGCATAGTGGAAACTGACTTTACAAAGGTCCACTGTCCATGGTGCATGGTGGAAGTGCATCATAGCGAGGGTCAAATATGCATAATTCGTGATGAAAGTGCACCATACCATAGGATACGGTGCATTGTGCATGGTGGAACTACATCATTCCAATGTGTAAGGTGCGTAGTGGAAGTACACCGTAGTAAGGTGAAAAGTACAAGGAGGTGAGACTGCACTATACCAAGATACATTATGCATAGTGGAATTGCATTATTCCAAGGCACACAATGCATATTGGATGATCAAACTACAAAATTTAAAGGTGTACTACGTAGAGTTGAAATTCACTATACAAAGGTCCACAGTCATTTATGCATGGTGGAAGTGAATCATAACGGGGTCCAATGCGTATAATTCATGATGAAAGTGCACCATACCATAGGGGAAGGTGCATTGTAAATGGTGGAACTACATCATTTTAATGTGCCGAGTGCGTAGTGGACGTAGACCATACTAAGGTGCAATGTACAAGGAGGTGAGAGTGCACTATACCAAGGTACATTATGCATAGTAGCATTGCACTATACCAAGGCATAAAATACATATTGGATGGTCGAACTACAAATAATAAAGGTGCAACGTGCATAGTGGAAACCGACTTTACAAAGGTCCACCATCCATGGTGCATGGTGGAAGTGCATCATAGCAGGGTGAAATGTGCATAATTCGTGATGAAAGTGCACCATACCATAGGATACGGTGCATTGTGAATGGTGGAACTACATCATTCCAATGTGTAAGGTGCGTAGTGGAAGTACACCGTAGTAAGGTGAAAAGTACAAGGAGGTGAGACTACACTATACCAAGGTACATTATGCATAGTGGACTTGCACTATACCAAGGCACAAAATGCATATTGGATGGTCGAACTACAAAAAATAAAGGTGCACCGTGCATAGTGGGAACTCGACTTTCCAAAGGTCCACTGTCCATGGTGCATGGTGGAAGTGCATCATAGCAGGGTCAAATATGCATAATTCGTGATGAAAGTGCACCATACCATAGGATACGGTGCATTGTGAATGGTGGAACTACATCATTCCAATGTGTAAGGTACGTAGTGGAAGTACACCGTAGTAAGGTGAAAAGTACAAGGAGGTGAGAGTGCACTATACCAAGGTACATTATGCATAGTGGAATTGCATTATACCAAGGCAGACAATGCATATTGGATGGTCAAACTACAAAAATTAAAGGTGTACTATGCACAATTGAAATGCACTGTACAAATGTCCACAGTCATTTATGCATGGTGGAAGTGAATCATAACAGGGTCCAATGTGTATAATTCATGATGAAAGTGCACTATACCATAGGGGAAGGTGCATTGTAAATGGTGGAACTACATCATGTTAATGTGCCAGGTGCGTAGTGGACGTAGACCATACTAAGGTGCAAAGTACAAGGAAGTGAGAGTGCACTATACCAAGGTACATTATGCATAGTAGGATTGCACTATACCAAGGCACAAAATGCATATTGGATGGTCGAACTACAAAAAATAAAGGTGCACCATGCATAGTGGAAACTGACTTTACAAAGGTCCAAAGTCCATGGTGCATGGTGGAAGTGCATCATAGCAGGGTGAAATGTGCATAATTCGTGATGAAAGTGCACCATACCATAGGATACGGTGCATTGTGAATCGTGGAACTACATCATTCTAATGTGTAAGGTGCGTAGTGGAAGTACACCGTAGTAAGGTGAAAAGTACAAGGAGGTGAGACCACACTATACCAAGGTACATTATGCATAGTAGGATTGCACTATACCAAGGCACAAAAGCATATTGGATGGTCGAACTATAAAAAATAAAGGTGCACCGTGCATAGTGGAAACTGACTTTACAAAGGTCCACTGTCCAAGGTGCATGGTTGAAGTGCATCATAGCAGGGTCAAATATGTATAATTCGTGATGAATGTGCACCATACCATAGGATACGGTGCATTGTGAATGGTGGAACTACATCATTCCAATGTGTAAGGTGCGTAGTGGAAGTACACCGTAGTAAGGTGAAAAGTACAAGGAGGTGAGAGTGCACTATACCAAGATACATTATGCATAGTGGAATTGCATTATACCAAGGCACACAATGCAAATTGGATGATCAAACTACAAAATTTAAAGGTGTACTACGCAGAGTTGAAATTCACTATACAAAGGTCCACTGTCATTTATGCATGGTGGAAGTGAATCATAACAGGGTCCAATGCGTATAATTCATGATGAAAGTGCACTATACCATATGGGAAGGTGCATTGTAAATGGTGGAACTACATCATTTTAATGTGCCAGGTGCGTAGTGGACGTAGACCATACTAAGGTGCAAAGTACAAGGAGGTGAGAGTGCACTATACCAAGGTACATTATGCATAGTGGAATTGCATTATACCAAGGCAGACAATGCATATTGGATGGTCAAACTACAAAAATTAAAGGTGTACTATGCACAGTGGAAATGCATTGTACAAATGTCCACATTCATTGTGATGCATCAGGTGGAAGTGTGAAATTCATGATCAAAGTCCACAATACCATAGGGGAAGGTGCATTGTAAATGGTGGAACTACATCATTTTAATGTGCAAGGTGCGTAGTGGACGTAGACCATACTAAGGTGCAAAGTACAAGGAGGTGAGAGTGCACTATACCAAGGTACATTATGCATAGTAGGATTGCACTATACCAAGGCACAAAATGCATATTGGATGGTCGAACTACAAAAATAAAGGTGCACCGTGCATAGTGGAAACTGACTTTACAAAGGTCCACTGTCCATGGTGCATGGTGGAAGTGTATCATAGCGAGGTGAAATGTGCATAATTCGTGATGAAAGTGCACCATACCATAGGATACGGTGCATTGTGAATGCTGGAACTACATCATTCTAATGTGTAAGGTGCGTAGTGGAAGTACACCGTAGTAAGGTGAACAGTACAAGGAGGTGAGACTGCACTATACCAAGGTACATTGTGCATAGTAGGATGCACCATACCAAGGCACAAAAGCATATTGGATGGTCGAACTTCAACAAATAAAGGTGCACCGTGCATAGTGGAAACTGACTTTACAAAGGTCCACTGTCCATGGTGCATGGTTGAAGTGCATCATAGCAGGGTGAAATATGCATAATTCGTGACGAAAGTGCACCATACCATAGGATACGGTGCATTGTAAATGGTGGAACTACATTATTCCAATGTGTAAGGTGCATAGTGGAAGTACACCGTAGTAAGGTGAAAAGTACAAGGAGGTGAGAGTGCACTATACCAAGATGCATTATGCATAGTGGAATTGCATTATACCAAGGCGCACAATGCATATTGGATGGTCAAACTACAAAATTTAAAGGTGTACTACGCAGAGTTGAAATTCACTATACAAAGGTCCACTATCATTTATGCATGGTGGAAGTGAATCATAACGGGGTCCAATGCGTATAATTCATGATGAAAGTGCACCATACCATAGGGGAAGGTGCATTGTAAATGGTGGAACTACATCATTTTAATGTGCAAGGTGCGTAGTGGACGTAGACCATACTAAGGTGCAATGTACAAGGAGGTGAGAGTGCACTATACCAAGGTACATTATGCATAGTAGCATTGCACTATACCAAGGCATAAAATACATATTGGATGGTCGAACTATAAATAATAAAGGTGCACCATGCATAGTGGAAACCGACTTTACAAAGGTCCACTGTCCATGGTGCATGGTGGAAGTGCATCATAGCAGGGTGAAATGTGCATAATTCGTGATGAAAGTGCACCATACCATAGGATACGGTGCATTGTGAATGGTGGAACTAAATCATTCTAATGTGTAAGGTGCGTAGTGGAAGTACACCATAGTAAGGTGAAAAGTACAAGGAGGTGAGAGTGCACTATACCAAGATACATTATGCATAGTGGAATTGCAGTATACCAAGGCACACAATGCATATTGGATGGTCAAACTACAAAATTTAAAGGTGTACTACGCAGTTGAAATTCTCTATACAAAGGTCCACCGTCATTTATGCATGGTGGAAGTGAATCATAGCGAGGGTCCAATGCTTATAATTCATGATGAAAATGCACCATACCATAGGGGAAGGTGCATTGTAAATGGTGGAACTACACCATTTTAATGTGCTAAGTGCATAGTGGACGTAGACCATACTAAGGTGCAATGTACAAGGAGGTGAGAGTGCACTATACCAAGGTACATTATGCATAGTAGCATGGCACTATACCAAGGCATAAAATGCATATTGGATGGTCGAACTACAAATAATAAAGGTGCACTGTGCATAGTGGAAACTGACTTTACAAAGGTCCACTGTCCATGGTGCATGGTGGAAGTGCATCATAGCAGGGTCAAATATGCATATTTCGTGATGAAAGTGCACCATACCATAGAATACGGTGCATTGTGAATGGTGGAACTACATCATTCCAATGTGTAAGGTGCGTAGTGGAAGTACACCGTAGTAAGGTGAAAAGTACAAGGAGGTGAGACTACACTATACCAAGGTACATTATGCATAGTGGACTTGCACTATACCAAGGCACAATGCATATTGGATGGTCGAACTGCAAAAAATAAAGGTGCACCGTGCATAGTGGAAACTGACTTTACAAATGTCCACTGTCCATGGTGCATGGTGCAAGTGCATCATAGCAGGGTCAAATATGCATAATTCGTGATGAAAGTGGACCATACCATAGGATACGGTGCATTGTGAATGGTGGAACTACATCATTCCAATGTGTAAGGTGCGTAGTGGAAGTACACCGTAGTAAGGTGAAAAGTACAAGGAGGTGAGAGTGCACTATACCAAGGTACATTATGCATAGTGGAATTGCATTATACCAAGGCAGACAATGCATATTGGATGGTCAAACTACAAAAATTAAAGGTGTACTATGAACGCTGAAATGCAATGTACAAATGTCCTCGACTATTTATGCATGGTGGAAGTGAATCATAACAGGGTCCAATGCGTATAATTCATGATGAAAGTGCACTATACCATAGGGGAAGGTGCATTGTAAATGGTGGAACTACATCATTTTAATGTGCCGAGTGCGTAGTGGACGTAGACCATACTAAGGTGCAAAGTACAAGGAGGTGAGAGTGCACTATACCAAGGTACATTATGCATAGTAGGATTGCACTATACCAAGGCACAAAATGCATATTGGATGGACGAACTACAAAAAATAAAGGTGCACCATGCATAGTGGAAACTGACTTTACAAAGGTCCACAGTCCATGGTGCATGGTGGAAGTGCATCATAGCGAGGTGAAATGTGCATAATTCGTAATGAAAGTGCACCATACCATAGGATAAAGGCATTGTGAATCATGGAAATACATCATTCTAATGTGTAAGGTGCGTAGTGGAAGTACACCGTAGTAAGGTGACAAGTACAAGGAGGTGAGACTGCACTATACCAAGGTACATTATGCATAGTAGGATGCACTATACCAAGGCACAAAAGCATATTGGATGGTCGAACTTCAACAAATAAAGGTGCACCGTGCATAGTGGAAACTGACTTTACAAAGGTCCACTGTCCATGGTGCATGGTGGAAGTGCATCATACAGGGTCAAATATGCATAATTTGTGATGAAAGTGCACCATACCATAGGATACGGTGCATTGTGAATGGTGGAACTACATCATTCCAATGTGTAAGGTGCGTAGTGGAAGTACACCGTAGTAAGGTGAAAAGTACAAGGAGGTGAGAGTGCACTATACCAAGGTACATTATGCATAGTGGAATTGCATTATACCAAGGAAGACAATGCATATTAGATGGTCAAACTACAAAAATTAAAGGTGTACTATGCACAGTTGAAATGCACTGTACAAATGTCCACAGTCATTTATGCATGGTGGAAGTGAATCATAACAGGGTCCAATGTGTATAATTCATGATGAAAGTGCACTATACCATAGGGGAAGGTGCATTGTAAATGGTGGAACTACATCATTTTAATGTGCAAGTGCGTAGTGGACGTAGACCATACTAAGGTGCAAAGTACAAGGAGGTGAGAGTGCACTATACCAAGGTACATTATGCATAGTAGGATTGCACTATAACAAGGCACAAAATGCATATTGGTTGGTCGAACTACAAAAAATAAAGGTACACCATGCATAGTGGAAACCGACTTTACAAAGGTCCACCGTCCATGGTGCATGGTGGAAGTGCATCATAGCGAGGTGAAATGTGCATAATTCGTGATGAAAGTGCACCATACCATAGGATACGGTGCATTGTGAATCGTGGAACTACATCATTCTAATGTGTAAGGTGCGTAGTGGACGTACACCGTAGTAAGGTGACAAGTACAAGGAGGTGAGACTGCACTATACCAAGGTACATTATGCATAGTAGGATGCACTATACCAAGGCACAAAAGCATATTGGATGGTCGAACTTCAACAAATAAAGGTGCACCGTGCATAGTGGAAACCCGACTTTACAAAGGTCCACCGTCTATGGTGCATGGTGGAAGTGCATCATAAAGGGGGACAAATATGCATAATTTGTGATGAAAGTGCACAATACCATAGATACGGGCATTGTGAATGTTCGAACTACATCATTCCAATGTGTAACGTGCGTAGTGGAAGTACACCGTAGTAAGGTGAAAAGTACAACGAGGTGAGAGTGCACTATACCAAGGTACATTATGCATAGTGGAATTGCATTATACCAAGGCAGACAATGCATATTAGATGGTCAAACTACAAAA
>JAUJYP020000140.1:0-124147 GCA_030674075.2 Linum usitatissimum | reverse complement strand
GAACCATTTTGACATGAAAATTTCCAAATTTTCAAATCGGCTAATATTTTACAAGCATGTAGGAGAGCTTAAAAAAATAATGGTCAAATGAAGTTAAAAATCACTTTTACTCGTTGTTATGTTAGTGTTGAACAAAATAGTTTTTTAACTTCATTTGACTATTATTTAAAATGCTTAACATGGTGAAACTTCAATTTTGAGTCATTCCGAGCATGCCTCGCCAAATATTAGTCAATTTGAAATGTTTCATTTTTTTATGAAAATGGACAATTTCCAAAGGGAACACCTATGGCAATGAACAATTTTGACATGAAAATTTCAAAATTTTCAAATGGGCTAATATTTTACATGCATATTGGAGACTACTAAAAAGTCAAGTTTCATTATGGTACCTCTATAAATAATGGTCAAATGAAGTTTTCAAATCACTTTTACTCGGTGTTATGTTAGTGTTGAACAAAATAGTTTTTTTAACTTCATTTGACTATTATTTAAAATGCTTAACATGGTGAAACTTCATGTTTTAGTCATTCCGAACATGCTGCCAAATATTAGTCAATTTGAAATGTTTCATTTTTTTGTGAAAATGTTCAATTTCCAAAGGGAACACCTATGGCAATGAACCATTTTGACATGAAAATTTCAAAATTTTCAAATCGGCTAATATTTTACAAGCATATTGGAGACTACTAAAAAGTGTAGTTTTATCATGGTACCACTGTAAATAATGGTCAAATGGGTTTAAAAATCACTTTTACGCGTTGTTATGTTAGTGTTGAACAAAATAGTTTTTTAACTTCATTTGACTATTATTTAAAATGGTTAACATGGTGAAACTTCAATTTTTAGTCATTCCTAGATTAAACGTGCCAAATATTAGTCAATTTGAAAAATTTCAATTTTTTTATCAAAATGGGCAATTTCCAAAGGGATTAACCTATGTAATGAACTATTTTGACATGAAAATTTATAAATTTTCAAATCGGCTAATATTTTACAAGCATAGAGGATCGCCTAAAAGGCAAGTTTCATTATGGTACCTCTATAAATAATGGTCAAATGAAATTGAAAATCACTTTTACTCGGTGTTATGTTAGTGTTGAACAAAATAGTTTTTTTAACTTCATTTGACTATTATTTAAAATGCTTAACATGGTGAAACTTCATGTTTAGTCATTCCGAACTTGTTCGCCAAATATTAGTCAATTTGAAATGTTTCATTTTTTGTGTGAAAATGGACAATTTCCAAAGGGAACACCTATGGCAATGAACCATTTTGACATGAAAATTTCAAAATTTTCAAATCGGCTAATATTTTACAAGCATATAGGAGACTACTAAAGAGTCAAGTTTCATTATGGTACCTCTATAAATAATGGTCAAATGAAGTTTTCAAATCACTTTTACTCGGTGTTATGTTAGTGTTGAACAAAATAGTTTTTTTAACTTCATTTGACTATTATTTAAAATGCTTAACATGGTGAAACTTCAATTTTGAGTCATTCCGAGATTGCGTGCAAAATATTAGTCAATTTGAAATGTTTCTATTTTTTTATGAAAATGGGCAATTTCCAAAGGGATTAACCTATTGCAATGAACCATTTTGACATGAAAATTTATAAATTTTCAAATCGGCTAATATTTTACAAGCATATAGGAGACTACTTAAAAGGCAAGTTTCATTATGGTACCTCTATAAATAATGGTCAAATGAAGTTGAAAATCACTTTTACTCGGTGTTATGTTAGTGTTGAACAAAATAGTTTTTTTAACTTCATTTGACTATTATTTAAAATGCTTAACATGGTGAAACTTCATGTTTTAGTCATTCCGAACATGCTCGCCAAATATTAGTCAATTTGAAATGTTTCAATTTTTTTTTGAAAATGGCCAATTTCCAAAGGGAACACCTATGGCAATGAACCATTTTGACATGAAAATTTCAAAATTTTCAAAACGGCTAATATTTTACAAGCATGTAGGAGACTGCTTAAAAGGCAAGTTTCATTATGGTACCTCTATAAATAATGGTCAAATGAAATTAAAAATCACTTTTACTCGTTGTTATGTTAGTGTTGAACAAAATAGTTTGTTTAACTTCATTTGACTTTTATTTAAAATGCTTAACATGGTGAAACTTCAATTTTGAGTCATTTCGAGCATGCCTGCCAAATATTAGTCAATTTGAAATGTTTCTGTTTTTTTATGAAAATGGACAATTTCTAAAGCGAACAACTATGGCAATGAACAATTTTGACATGAAAATTTCAAAATTTTCAAATGGGCTAATATTTTACATCCATGTTGGAGACTACTAAAAAGTCAAGTTTCATTATGATACCTCTATAAATAATGGTCAAATGAAGTTTTCAAATCACTTTTACTCGGTGTTATGTTAGTGTTGAACAAAATAGTTTTTTTAACTTCATTTGACTATTATTTAAAATGGTTAACATGGTGAAACTTAATGTTTTAGTCATTCCGAACATGCTCCGCTAAATATTAGTCAATTTGAAATGTTTCATTTTTGTGTGAAAATGTTCAATTTCCAAAGGGAACACCAATGGCAATGAACTATTTTGACATGAAAATTTCAAAATTTTCAAATCGGCTAATATTTTACATGCATATTGGAGCTTTTACTCGTTGTTATGTTAGTGTTGAACAAAATAGTTTTTTTAACTTTATTTGACTTTTATTTAAAATGCTTAACATGGTGAAACTTCAATTTTGAGTCATTCCAGATTATGTACAAATATTAGTCAATTTGAAATGTTTCTATTTTTTTATAAAAATGGGCAATTTCCAAAGGGATTAACCTATTGCAATGAACCATTTTGACATGAAAATTTATAAATTTTCAAATCGGCTAATATTTTACAAGCATATAGAGACTCGCTTAAAAGGCAAGTTTCATTATGGTACCTCTATAAATAATGGTCAAATGAAGTTGAAAATCACTTTTACTCGGTGTTATGTTAGTGTTGAACAAAATAGTTTTTTTTAACTTCATTTGACTATTATATAAAATGCTTAACATGGTGACACTTCATGTTTTAGTCATTCAACATGCACGCCAAATATTAGTCAATTTGAAATGTTTCATTTTTTGTGTGAAAATGGTCAATTTCCAAAGGGAACACTAATGGCAATGAACCATTTTGACATGAAAATTTCAAAATTTTCAAATCTATTAATATTTTACATGCATATTGGAGACTACTAAAAGTCAAGTTTCATCATGGTACCTCTATAAATAATGGTCAAATGAAGTTTTCAAATCACTTTTACTCGGTGTTATGTTAGTGTTGAAAAATAGTTTTTTTTAACTCTCATTTGACTATTATTTAAAATGCTTAACATAAGAAAACTTCATGTTTAGTCATTCGAACATGACTCAAAATATTAGTCAATTTGAAATGTTTCATTGTTTGTGTGAAAATGTTCAATTTCCAAAGGGAACAATTAATGGCAATGAACCATTTTGACATGAAAATTTAAAAATTAATATTTTACAATTTATCGGAGACCATCAAAAAGTCAAGTTTCATTATGGTACTCTATAAATAATGGTCAAATGAAGTTTTCAAATCACTTTTATCATAGTTATGTTAGTGTTGAACAAAATAGTTTTTTTAACTTCATTTGACTATTATTTAAAATGCTTAACATGGTGAAACTTCATGTTTTAGTCATTCCGAACATGCTCGCCAAATATTAGTCAATTTGAAATGTTTCATTTTTTTGTGAAAATGGTCAATTTCCAAAGGGAACACCTATGGCAATGAACCATTTTGACATGAAAATTTCAAAATTTTCAAATCGGCTAATATTTTACAAGCATGTAGGAGACTTAAAAGGCAAGTTTCATTATGGTACCTCTATAAATAATGGTCAAATGAAGTTTAAAAATCACTTTTACTCGGTGTTATGTTAGTGTTGAACAAAATAGTTTTTTTAACTTCATTTGACTTTTATTTAAAATGCTTAACATGGTGAAACTTCAATTTTGAGTCATTTCGAGCATGCCTGCCAAATATTAGTCAATTTGAAATGTTTCTATTTTTTATGAAAATGGACAATTTCCAAAGGGAACACCTATGGCAATGAACCATTTTGACATGAAAATTTCAAAATTTTCAAATCGGCTAATATTTTACATCCATGTTGGAGACTACTAAAAAGTCAAGTTTCATTATGGTACCTCTATAAATAATGGTCAAATGAAGTTTTCAAATCACTTTTACTCGGTGTTATGTTAGTGTTGAACAAAATAGTTTTTTTAACTTCATTTGACTATTATTTAAAATGCTTAACATGGTGAAACTTCATGTTTTAGTCATTCCGAACATGCTCGCCAAATATTAGTCAATTTGAAATGTTTCATTTTTTTGTGAAAATGTTCAATTTCCAAAGGGAACACCTATGGCAATGAACCATTTTGACATGAAAATTTCAAAATTTTCAAATCGGCTAATATTTTACAAGCATGTGGAGACTACTAAAAGTCAAGTTTCATTATGGTACCTCTATAAATAATGGTCAAATGAAGTTTTCAAATCACTTTTACTCGGTGTTATGTTAGTGTTGAACAAAATAGTTTTTTTAACTTCATTTGACTATTATTTAAAATGCTTAACATGGTGAAACTTCAATTTTGAGTCATTCCGAACATGCTGCCAAATATTAGTCAATTTGAAATGTTTCTATTTTTTTATGAAAATGGACAATTTCCAAAGGGAAACCTATGGCAATGAACCATTTTGACATGAAAATTTATAAATTTTCAAATCGGCTAATATTTTACAAGCATATGGGAAATGCTTAAAAGGCAAGTTTCATTATAGTGCCTCTATAAATAATGGTCAAATGAAGTTGAAAATCACTTTACTCGGTGTTATGTTAGTGTTGAACAAAATAGTTTTTTTAACTTCATTTGACTATTATTAAAATGCTTAACATGGTGAAACTTCATGTTTTAGTCATTCCGAACATGCTCGCCAAATATTAGTCAATTTGAAATGTTTCAATTTTTTTGTGAAAATGGTCAATTTCCAAAGCGGAAAACCTACGGTAATGAACCATTTCACATGAAAATTTCCCAAATTTTCAAATCGGGCTAATATTTTACAAGCATGTCGGAGATCGCTAAAAGGCAAGTTTCATTATGGTACCTCTATAAATAATGGTCAAATGAAATGAAAATCACTTTTTTACTCGCTGTTATGTTAGTGTTGAACAAAATAGTTTGTTTAACTTCATTTGACTTTTATTTAAAATACTTAACATGGTGAAACTTCAATTTTGAGTCATTTCGAGCATGCCTGCCAAATATTAGTCAATTTGAAATGTTTCTATTTTTTTATGAAAATGGACAATTTCCAAAGGGAACACCTATGGCAATGAACCATTTTGACATGAAAATTTCAAAATTTTCAAATGGGCTAATATTTTACATGCATGTTGGAGACTACTAAAAAGTCAAGTTTCATTATGGTACCTCTATAAATAATGGTCAAATGAAGTTTTCAAATCACTTTTACTCGGTGTTATGTTAGTGTTGAACAAAATAGTTTTTTTAACTTCATTTGACTATTATTTAAAATGCTTAACATGGTGAAACTTCATGTTTTAGTCATTCCGAACATGCCGCCAAATATTAGTCAATTTGAAATGTTTCATTTTTTGTGAAAATGTTCAATTTCCAAAGGGAACACCTATGGCAATGAACCATTTTGACATGAAAATTTCAAATTTTCAAATCGGCTAATATTTTACAAGCATGTTGGAGACTACTAAAAAGTCAAGTTTCATTATGGTACCTCTATAAATAATGGTCAAATGAAGTTTTCAAATCACTTTTACTCGGTGTTATGTTAGTGTTGAACAAAATAGTTTTTTTAACTTCATTTGACTATTATTTAAAATGCTTAACATGGTGAAACTTCATGTTTTAGTCATTCCGAACATGCTGCCAAATATTAGTCAATTTGAAATGTTTCATTTTTTTATGAAAATGGACAATTTCCAAAGGGAACACCTATGGCAATGAACCATTTTGACATGAAAATTTCAAAATTTTCAAATCGGCTAATATTTTACAAGCATGTTGGAGACTACTAAAAAGTCAAGTTTCATTATGGTACCTCTATAAATAATGGTCAAATGAAGTTTTCAAATCACTTTTACTCGGTGTTATGTTAGTGTTGAACAAAATAGTTTTTTTAACTTCATTTGACTATTATTTAAAATGCTTAACATGGTGAAACTTCATGTTTTAGTCATTCCGAACATGCTGCCAAATATTAGTCAATTTGAAATGTTTCAATTTTTTTGTGAAAATGGTCAATTTCCAAAGGGAACACCTATGGCAATGAACCATTTTGACATGAAAATTTCCAAATTTTCAAATCGGCTAATATTTTACAAGCATGTGGAGACTACTTAAAAGGCAAGTTTCATTATGGTACCTCTATAAATAATGGTCAAATGAAGTTAAAAATCACTTTTACTCGTTGTTATGTTAGTGTTGAACAAAATAGTTTTTTTAACTTCATTTGACTTTTATTTAAAATGCTTAACATGGTGAAACTTCAATTTTGAGTCATTTCGAGCATGCTCGCCAAATATTAGTCAATTTGAAATGTTTCTATTTTTTTATGAAAATGGACAATTTCCAAAGGGAACACCTATGGCAATGAACCATTTTGACATGAAAATTTCAAAATTTTCAAATGGGCTAATATTTTACATGCATGTTGGAGACTACTAAAAAGTCAAGTTTCATTATGATACCTCTATAAATAATGGTCAAATGAAGTTTTCAAATCACTTTTACTCGGTGTTATGTTAGTGTTGAACAAAATAGTTTTTTTAACTTCATTTGACTATTATTTAAAATGCTTAACATGGTGAAACTTCATGTTTTAGTCATTCCGAACATGCTCGCCAAATATTAGTCAATTTGAAATGTTTCATTTTTTGTGTGAAAATGTTCAATTTCCAAAGGGAACACCTATGGCAATGAACCATTTTGACATGAAAATTTCAAATTTTCAAATCGGCTAATATTTTACAAGCATGTTGGAGACTACTAAAAGTCAAGTTTCATTATGGTACCTCTATAAATAATGGTCAAATGAAGTTTTCAAATCACTTTTACTCGGTGTTATGTTAGTGTTGAACAAAATAGTTTTTTTAACTTCATTTGACTATTATTTAAAATGCTTAACATGGTGAAACTTCAATTTTTAGTCATTCCGAACATGCTCCAAATATTAGTCAATTTGAAATGTTTCATTTTTTTGTGAAAATGGTCAATTTCCAAAGGGAACACCTATGGCAATGAACCATTTTGACATGAAAATTTCAAATTTTCAAATCGGCTAATATTTTACAAGCATGTTGGAGACTACTAAAAGTCAAGTTTCATTATGGTACCTCTATAAATAATGGTCAAATGAAGTTTTCAAATCACTTTTACTCGGTGTTATGTTAGTGTTGAACAAAATAGTTTTTTTAACTTCATTTGACTATTATTTAAAATGCTTAACATGGTGAAACTTCATGTTTTAGTCATTCCGAACATGCGTGCCAAATATTAGTCAATTTGAAATGTTTCTATTTTTTTATGAAAATGGACAATTTCCAAAGGGATTAACCTATGGCAATGAACCATTTTGACATGAAAATTTATAAATTTTCAAATCGGCTAATATTTTACAAGCATGTGGAGACTACTTAAAAGGCAAGTTTCATTATGGTACCTCTATAAATAATGGTCAAATGAAATTAAAAATCACTTTTACTCGTTGTTATGTTAGTGTTGAACAAAATAGTTTGTTTAACTTCATTTGACTTTATTTAAAATGCTTAACATGGTGAAACTTCAATTTTGAGTCATTTCGAACATGCCTGCCAAATATTAGTCAATTTGAAATGTTTCTATTTTTTATGAAAATGGACAATTTCCAAAGGGAACACCTATGGCAATGAACCATTTTGACATGAAAATTTCAAAATTTTCAAATCGGCTAATATTTTACATGCATGTTGGAGACTACTAAAAAGTCAAGTTTCATTATGGTACCTCTATAAATAATGGTCAAATGAAGTTTTCAAATCACTTTTACTCGGTGTTATGTTAGTGTTGAACAAAATAGTTTTTTTAACTTCATTTGACTATTATTTAAAATGCTTAACATGGTGAAACTTCATGTTTTAGTCATTCCGAACATGCCGCCAAATATTAGTCAATTTGAAATGTTTCATTTTTTGTGAAAATGTTCAATTTCCAAAGGGAACACCTATGGCAATGAACCATTTTGACATGAAAATTTCAAAATTTTCAAATCGGCTAATATTTTACATGCATGTTGGAGACTACTTAAAAGTCAAGTTTCATTATGGTACCTCTATAAATAATGGTCAAATGAAGTTTTCAAATCACTTTTACTCGGTGTTATGTTAGTGTTGAACAAAATAGTTTTTTTAACTTCATTTGACTATTATTTAAAATGCTTAACATGGTGAAACTTCATGTTTTAGTCATTCCGAACATGCTCGCCAAATATTAGTCAATTTGAAATGTTTCAATTTTTGTGAAAATGGTCAATTTCCAAAGGGAACACCTATGGCAATGAACCATTTTGACATGAAAATTTCCAAATTTTCAAATCGGCTAATATTTTACAAGCATGTGGAGACTACTTAAAAGTCAAGTTTCATTATGGTACCTCTATAAATAATGGTCAAATGAAGTTAAAAATCACTTTTACTCGTTGTTATGTTAGTGTTGAACAAAATAGTTTTTTTAACTTCATTTGACTATTATTTAAAATGCTTAACATGGTGAAACTTCAATTTTGAGTCATTTCGAGCATGCTCGCCAAATATTAGTCAATTTGAAATGTTTCTATTTTTTTATGAAAATGGACAATTTCCAAAGGGAACACCTATGGCAATGAACCATTTTGACATGAAAATTTCAAAATTTTCAAATGGGCTAATATTTTACATCCATGTTGGAGACTACTAAAAAGTCAAGTTTCATTATGATACCTCTATAAATAATGGTCAAATGAAGTTTTCAAATCACTTTTACTCGGTGTTATGTTAGTGTTGAACAAAATAGTTTTTTAACTTCATTTGACTATTATTTAAAATGCTTAACATGGTGAAACTTCATGTTTTAGTCATTCCGAACATGCCTGCCAAATATTAGTCAATTTGAAATGTTTCATTTTTTGTGTGAAAATGTTCAATTTCCAAAGGGATCACCAATGGCAATGAACCATTTTGACATGAAAATTTATTTTCAAATCGGCTAATATTTTACATGCATATTGGAGACTACTAAAAAGTCAAGTTTCATTATGGTACCTCTATAAATAATGGTCAAATGAAGTTTTCAAATCACTTTTACTCGGTGTTATGTTAGTGTTGAACAAAATAGTTTTTTTAACTTCATTTGACTATTATTTAAAATGCTTAACATGGTGAAACTTCATGTTTTAGTCATTCCGAACATGCCCGCCAAATATTAGTCAATTTGAAATGTTTCATTTTTGTGTGAAAATGTTCAATTTCCAAAGGGAACACCTATGGCAATGAACCATTTTGACATGAAAATTTCAAAATTTTCAAATCGGCTAATATTTTACATGCATGTTGGAGACTACTAAAAGTCAAGTTTCATTATGGTACCTCTATAAATAATGGTCAAATGAAGTTTTCAAATCACTTTTACTCGGTGTTATGTTAGTGTTGAACAAAATAGTTTTTTTAACTTCATTTGACTTATTATTTAAAATGCTTAACATGGTGAAACTTCATTTTTAGTCATTCCGAACATGCCTGCCAAATATTAGTCAATTTGAAATGTTTCATTTTTTTGTGAAAATGTTCAATTTCCAAAGGGAACACCTATGGCAATGAACCATTTTGACATGAAAATTTCAAATTTTCAAATCGGCTAATATTTTACAAGCATGTTGGAGACTACTAAAAAGTCAAGTTTCATTATGGTACCTCTATAAATAATGGTCAAATGAAGTTTTCAAATCACTTTTACTCTGTTATGTTAGTGTTGAACAAAATAGTTTTTTTAACTTCATTTGACTATTATTTAAAATGCTTAACATGGTGAAACTTCATGTTTTAGTCATTCCGAACATGCTCGCCAAATATTAGTCAATTTGAAATGTTTCATTTTTTGTGTGAAAATGTTCAATTTCCAAAGGGAACACCAATGGCAATGAACCATTTTGACATGAAAATTTCAAATTTTCAAATCGGCTAATATTTTACTGCATATGGAGACTACTAAAAAGTCAAGTTTCATTATGGTACCTCTATAAATAATGGTCAAATGAAGTTTTCAAATCACTTTTACTCGGTGTTATGTTAGTGTTGAACAAAATAGTTTTTTTAACTTCATTTGACTATTATTTAAAATGCTTAACATGGTGAAACTTCATGTTTTAGTCATTCCGAACATGTCACAAATATTAGTCAATTTGAAATGTTTCATTTTTTTGTGAAAATGGACAATTTCCAAAGGGAACACCTATGGCAATGAACCATTTTGACATGAAAATTTAAAATTTTCAAATCGGCTAATATTTTACAAGCATGTGGAGACTACTAAAAAGTCAAGTTTCATTATGGTACCTCTATAAATAATGGTCAAATGAAGTTTTCAAATCACTTTTACTCGGTGTTATGTTAGTGTTGAACAAAATAGTTTTTTAACTTCATTTGACTATTATTTAAAATGCTTAACATGGTGAAACTTCATGTTTTAGTCATTCCGAACATGCTCGCCAAATATTAGTCAATTTGAAATGTTTCAATTTTTTTGTGAAAATGTTCAATTTCCAAAGGGAACACCTATGGCAATGAACCATTTTGACATGAAAATTTCCAAATTTTCAAATCGGCTAATATTTTACAAGCATTTGGAGACTACTTAAAAGTCAAGTTTCATTATGGTACCTCTATAAATAATGGTCAAATGAAGTTTTCAAATCACTTTTACTCGTTGTTATGTTAGTGTTGAACAAAATAGTTTTTTTAACTTCATTTGACTTTTATTTAAAATGCTTAACATGGTGAAACTTCAATTTTGAGTCATTTCGAGCATGCCCGCAAATATTAGTCAATTTGAAATGTTTCTATTTTTTTATGAAAATGGACAATTTCCAAAGGGAACACCTATGGCAATGAACCATTTTGACATGAAAATTTCAAAATTTTCAAATCGGCTAATATTTTACATGCATGTGGAGACTACTAAAAAGTCAAGTTTCATTATGGTACCTCTATAAATAATGGTCAAATGAAGTTTTCAAATCACTTTTACTCGGTGTTATGTTAGTGTTGAACAAAATAGTTTTTTAACTTCATTTGACTATTATTTAAAATGCTTAACATGGTGAAACTTCATGTTTTAGTCATTCCGAACATGCTCGCCAAATATTAGTCAATTTGAAATGTTTCAATTTTTTTGAAAATGGTCAATTTCCAAAGGGAACACCTATGGCAATGAACCATTTTGACATGAAAATTTCCAAATTTTCAAATCGGCTAATATTTTACAAGCATAGAGACTACTTAAAAGTCAAGTTTCATTATGGTACCTCTATAAATAATGGTCAAATGAAATTAAAAATCACTTTTACTCGTTGTTATGTTAGTGTTGAACAAAATAGTTTGTTTAACTTCATTTGACTATTATTTAAAATGCTTAACATGGTGAAACTTCAATTTTGAGTCATTTCGAGCATGCCCGCCAAATATTAGTCAATTTGAAATGTTTCTATTTTTTATGAAAATGGACAATTTCCAAAGGGAACACCTATGGCAATGAACCATTTTGACATGAAAATTTCAAAATTTTCAAATGGCTAATATTTTACATGCATGTTGGAGACTACTAAAAAGTCAAGTTTCATTATGATACCTCTATAAATAATGGTCAAATGAAGTTTTCAAATCACTTTTACTCGGTGTTATGTTAGTGTTGAACAAAATAGTTTTTTTAACTTCATTTGACTATTATTTAAAATGCTTAACATGGTGAAACTTCATGTTTTAGTCATTCCGAACATGCCTCGCCAAATATTAGTCAATTTGAAATGTTTCAATTTTTTTGTGAAAATGTTCAATTTCCAAAGGGAACACCTATGGCAATGAACCATTTTGACATGAAAATTTCCAAATTTTCAAATCGGCTAATATTTTACAAGCATGTTGGAGACTACTAAAAAGTCAAGTTTCATTATGGTACCTCTATAAATAATGGTCAAATGAAGTTTAAAAATCACTTTTACTCTGTTATGTTAGTGTTGAACAAAATAGTTTTTTTAACTTCATTTGACTATTATTTAAAATGCTTAACATGGTGAAACTTCAATTTTGAGTCATTTCGAACATGCCCGCCAAATATTAGTCAATTTGAAATGTTTCATTTTTTTATGAAAATGGACAATTTCCAAAGGGAACACCTATGGCAATGAACCATTTTGACATGAAAATTTCAAAATTTTCAAATCGGCTAATATTTTACATGCATGTTGGAGACTACTAAAAAGTCAAGTTTCATTATGGTACCTCTATAAATAATGGTCAAATGAAGTTTTCAAATCACTTTTACTCGGTGTTATGTTAGTGTTGAACAAAATAGTTTTTTTAACTTCATTTGACTATTATTTAAAATGCTTAACATGGTGAAACTTCATGTTTTAGTCATTCCGAACATGCCGCCAAATATTAGTCAATTTGAAATGTTTCAATTTTTTTGTGAAAATGGCCAATTTCCAAAGGGAACACCTATGGCAATGAACCATTTTGACATGAAAATTTCCAAATTTTCAAATCGGCTAATATTTTACAAGCATGTGAGACCTTAAAAGTCAAGTTTCATTATGGTACCTCTATAAATAATGGTCAAATGAAGTTTAAAAATCACTTTTACTCGTTGTTATGTTAGTGTTGAACAAAATAGTTTTTTTAACTTCATTTGACTTTTATTTAAAATGCTTAACATGGTGAAACTTCAATTTTGAGTCATTTCGAGCATGCTCGCCAAATATTAGTCAATTTGAAATGTTTCTATTTTTTATGAAAATGGACAATTTCCAAAGGGAACACCTATGGCAATGAACCATTTTGACATGAAAATTTCAAAATTTTCAAATGGGCTAATATTTTACATCCATGTTGAGAACTACTAAAAAGTCAAGTTTCATTATGATACCTCTATAAATAATGAGTCAAATGAAGTTTTCAAATCACTTTTACTCGGTGTTATGTTAGTGTTGAACAAAATAGTTTTTTTAACTTCATTTGACTATTATTTTAAGATGGTTAACATAGTGAATCTTCATGTTTAAGTCATTCAGAACATGCTCGCCAAATATTAGTCAATTTGAAATGTTTCATTTTTTGTGTGAAAATGTTTCGAATTTCCAAAGGGAACACCAATGGCAATGAACCATTTTGACATGGTGATGGGGGAATTTTCAAATCGGCTAATATTTTACTTGCGTATTGGAGACTACTAAAAAGTGGAGTTTCATTATGCAACCTCTATAAATAATGGTCAAATGAAGTTTTCAAATCACTTTTACTCGGTGTTATGTTAGTGTTGAACAAAATAGTTTTTTTAACTTCATTTGGATAGTATTTAAAATGGTTAACATGGGTGAAACTTCATGTTTTGATCCATTAAGAACATGCATAAAAATATTAGTCAATTTGAAATGTTTCATTTTTTGTGTGAAAATGTTCAATTTCCAAAGGATGATCACTTATTAGCGATGAACCATTTTGTTGCTTAGAAAATTTCAATATTTTTTCCAAATCGGCTAATATTTTTCTTGCATATTGGAGACTGCTTTTAAAAAATCAAAGTTTCATTATAGTACCTCTATAAATAATGGTCAAATGAAGTTTGGAAATCACTTGCAAAAAGTATTATGTTGAAAATTGTTAGAACAAAATAGTTTTTTTAACTTCATTTGACTATTATTTAAAATGCTTAACATGGTGAAACTTTATGTTTCAGTCATTAGGTATTTGCCTAGCCAAATATTAGTCAATTTGAAATGTTTTATATTTTTTGTGAAAATGGTCAATTTCCAAAGGGAACACCCAAATGGCAATGAACCATTTTGACATGAAAATTTCAAAATTTTCAAATCGGCTAATATTTTACAAGCGTATTGGAGAGCACTAAAAGGCGAGTTTCATTATGGTACCTCAATAAATATTAATGGTCAAATAAAGTTATCCAAATCACTTTTACTCGGTGTTATGTTAGTGTTGAACAAAATAGTTTGTTTAACTTCATTTGACTTTTATTTAAAATACTTAACATGGTGAGGCTTCCAATATTTGAGTCATTTCTAGCATGCACACAAAATGTTAGTCAATTGAAAATGTTTAATTTTTATGAAAAAATGGACAATTTCCAAAAGGGAACACAAATGGCGATGAACAATTTTGACATGAAAATTTCAAAATTTTCAAATGGGCTAATATTTTACATCCAAAAGGAGACTACTAAAAAGTCAAATTTCATTATGATACCTCTATAAATAATGGTCAAATGAAGTTTTTTCAAATCACTTTTACTCGGTAAAATGTTAGTGTTCAACAAAATAGTTTTTATAACTTCATTTGACTATTGTTTCAAATGGTTAACACCAAGTGAATCTTCATGTTTTAGTCATTCCGAACATGCACTTGCCAAATATTAGTCAATTTGAAATGTTTCATTTTTGTGTGAAAATGTTCAATTTCCAAAGGGAACACCAATGGCAATGAACCATTTTGACATGAAAATTTCAATATTTTCAAATCGGCTAATATTTTTCTTGCGTATTGGAAATACTGCAAAGAAAAGTTTCATTATAGTACCTCTATAAACAATGGTCAAATGAAGTTTTGAAATCACTTTTACTCGGTGTTATGTTAGTGTTGAACAAAATAGTTTTTCAGCTTCATTTGACTATTATTTAAAATACTTAACATGGTGGCACTTTGTATTTTAAGTCATTAGGAACATACTTGCCAAATATTAGTCAATTTGAAATGTTTCAATTTTTTTTGAAAATGGCCAATTTCTAAAAGGAACACCTATGGCAATGAACCATTTTGACATGAAAATTTCCAAATTTTCAAAACGGGTAATATTTTTCTGGCATGTAGGAAGCTGGCTTAAAAGGCAAGTTTCATTATGGTACACCAATAAATAATGGTCAAATGAAATTAAAAAATCACTTTTACTCGTTGTTATGTTAGTGTTGAACAAAATAGTTTGTTTAACTTCATTTGACTATTATTTAAAATACTTAACATGGTGAAACTTCAATTTGAGTCATTTCGAGCATGCACACAAAATATTAGTCAATTTGAAATGTTTCTATTTTTTTTATGAAAATGGACAATTTCCAAAAGCACATGGCAATGAACAATTTTGACATGAAAATTTCAAAATTTTCAAATGGGCTAATATTTTACATCACATTTGGAAGACTTACTTTAAAAAGTCAAGTTTCGTTGTAATGCCTCTACAAATAATGGTCAAATGAAATTTCAAATCACTTTTACTCGGTGTTATGTTAGTGTTGAACAAAATAGTTTTTAACTTCATTTGACTATTATTTAAAATTGATAACATTGGTGAACTTCATGTTTTAGTCATTCACATGCTATGTACATAGAAATATTAGTCAATTTGAAATGTTTCATTGTTATTGTGAAAATGTTCGATTTCAAAGGGAACACCAATGGCACTGTATTTTGACATGAAAATTTCAATATTTTTCAAATCGGCTAATATTTTTCTTGCATAGACTTCTTAAAAATCAAGTTTCGATATGCTACCTCTATAAATAATGGTCAAATGAAGTTTTCAAATCACTTTTACTCGGTGTTATGTTAGTATTGAACAAAATAGTTTTTTAACTTCAATTGACTGTTATTTAAAATGGTTAACATGGTGAAACTTAAAGTTTTAGTCATTCGGAACATGCAAAATATTAGTCAATTTGAAATGTTTCATTTTTTGTGTGAAAATGTTCAATTTCCAAAGGTTTCACCAATGGCAATGAACCATTTTGACATGTGAAAATTTCAATATTTTCAAATCAGCTAATATTTTCTTGCATGTGTGGAGACTACTAAAAAATCGAGTTTCATTATGGTACCTACATAAATAATGGTCAAATGAAAATGTTTTGAAATCACTTTTACTCGGTGTTATGTTAGTGTTGAACAAAATAGTTTTTTAACTTCATTTGACTATTATTTAAAATGGTTAACATGGTGAAACTTCATGTTTTAGTCATTCCGAACATGCCTGCCAAATATTAGTCAATTTGAAATGTTTCAATTTTTTTTTTGAAAATGGCCAATTTCCAAAGGGAACACCTATGGCAATGAACCATTTTGACATGAAAATTTCCAAATTTTCAAAACGGCTAATATTTTACAAGCATGTAGGAGACTGCTTAAAAGGCAAGTTTCATTATGGTACCTCTATAAATAATGGTCAAATGAAATTAAAAATCACTTTTACTCGTTGTTATGTTAGTGTTGAACAAAATAGTTTGTTTAACTTCATTTGACTTTTATTTAAAATACTTAACATGGTGAAACTTCAATTTTGAGTCATTTCGAGCATGCACTGCAAAATATTAGTCAATTTGAAATGTTTCTATTTTTTTGTGAAAATGGACAATTTCCAAAGGGGAACACCTTATGGCAATGAACAATTTTGACATGAAAATTTCAAAATTTTCAAATGGGCTAATATTTTACATCCATGTTGGAGACTACTAAAAAGTCAAGTTTCATTATGATACCTCTATAAATAATGGTCAAATGAAGTTTTCAAATCACTTTTACTCGGTGTTATGTTAGTGTTGAACAAAATAGTTTTTTTTAACTTCATTTGACTATTATTTAAAATGGTTAACATGGTGAAACTTCATGTTTTAGTCATTCCGAACATGCACTGCCAAATATTAGTCAATTTGAAATGTTTCATTTTTTGTGAAAATGTTCAATTTCCAAAGGGATCACCAATGGCAATGAACCATTTTGACATGAAAATTTCAATATTTTCAAATCGGCTAATATTTTACTTGCATATTGGAGACTACTAAAAAGTCAAGTTTCATTATGGTACCTCTATAAATAATGGTCAAATGAAGTTTTGAAATCACTTTTACTCGGTGTTATGTTAGTGTTGAACAAAATAGTTTTTTTAACTTCATTTGACTATTATTTAAAATGTTAACTTTATAGTGAAACTTCATGTTTTAGTCATTCCGAACATGCACATGAAATATTAGTCAATTTGAAATGTTTCATTTTTTGTGTGAAAATGTTCAATTTCCAAAGGGAACACCAATGGCAATGAACCATTTTGACATGAAAATTTCAATATTTTCAAATCGGCTAATATTTTACATGCATATTGGAGACTACTAAAAAGTCAAGTTTCATTATGCTACCTCTATAAATAATGGTCAAATGAAGTTTTCAAATCACTTTTACTCGGTGTTATGTTAGTGTTGAACAAAATAGTTTTTTTTAACTTCATTTGACTATTATTTAAAATGGTTAACATGGTGAAACTTCATGTTTTAGTCATTCCGAACATGCCGCCAAATATTAGTCAATTTGAAATGTTTCATTTTTTGTGTGAAAATGTTCAATTTCCAAAGGGATCACCAATGGCAATGAACCATTTTGACATGAAAATTTCAATATTTTCAAATCGGCTAATATTTTTCTTGCATATTGGAGACTACTAAAAAGTCAAGTTTCATTAGGGTACTTCTATAAATAATGGTCAAATGAAGTTTTGAAATCACTTTTACTCGGTGTTATGTTAGTGTTGAACAAAATAGTTTTTTTAACTTCATTTGACTATTATTTAAAATGCTTAACATGGTGAAACTTCATGTTTTAGTCATTCCGAACATGCTGCCAAATATTAGTCAATTTGAAATGTTTCAATTTTTTTTGAAAATGGCCAATTTCCAAAGGGAACACCTATGGCAATGAACCATTTTGACATGAAAATTTCCAAATTTTCAAAACGGCTAATATTTTACAAGCATGTAGGAGACGCTTAAAAGGCAAGTTTCATTATGGTACCTCTATAAATAATGGTCAAATGAAATTAAAAATCACTTTTACTCGTTGTTATGTTAGTGTTGAACAAAATAGTTTGTTTAACTTCATTTGACTTTTATTTAAAATACTTAACATGGTGAAACTTCAATTTTGAGTCATTTCGAGCATGCCTGCAAAATATTAGTCAATTTGAAATGTTTCTATTTTTTTATGAAAATGGACAATTTCCAAAGGGAACACCTATGGCAATGAACAATTTTGACATGAAAATTTCAAAATTTTCAAATGGGCTAATATTTTACATCCATGTTGGAGACTACTAAAAAGTCAAGTTTCATTATGATACCTCTATAAATAATGGTCAAATGAAGTTTTCAAATCACTTTTACTCGGTGTTATGTTAGTGTTGAACAAAATAGTTTTTTTAACTTCATTTGACTATTATTTAAAATGGTTAACATGGTGAAACTTCATGTTTTAGTCATTCCGAACATGCTCGCCAAATATTAGTCAATTTGAAATGTTTCATTTTTTGTGTGAAAATGTTCAATTTCCAAAGGGAACACCAATGGCAATGAACCATTTTGACATGAAAATTTCAATATTTTCAAATCGGCTAATATTTTTCTTGCATATTGGAGACTACTAAAAAGTCAAGTTTCATTATGGTACCTCTATAAATAATGGTCAAATGAAGTTTTCAAATCACTTTTACTCGGTGTTATGTTAGTGTTGAACAAAATAGTTTTTTTAACTTCATTTGACTATTATTTAAAATGGTTAACATGGTGAAACTTCATGTTTTAGTCATTCCGAACATGCTGCCAAATATTAGTCAATTTGAAATGTTTCATTTTTTTGTGTGAAAATGTTCAATTTCCAAAGGGAACACCAATGGCAATGAACCATTTTGACATGAAAATTTCAATATTTTCAAATCGGCTAATATTTTTCATGCGTATTGGAGACTATCTCAAAGTTTCATTATGCTACCTCTATAAATAATGGTCAAATGAAGTTTTCAAATCACTTTTACTCGGTGTTATGTTAGTGTTGAACAAAATAGTTTTTTTTTAACTTCATTTGACTATTATTTAAAATGGTTAACATGGTGAAACTTCATGTTTTAGTCATTCCGAACATGCTCCCAAATATTAGTCAATTTGAAATGTTTCATTTTTTTGTGTGAAAATGTTCAATTTCCAAAGGGATCACCAATGGCAATGAACCATTTTGACATGAAAATTTCAATATTTTCAAATCGGCTAATATTTTTCTTGCATATTGGAGACTACTAAAAAGTCAAGTTTCATTATGGTACCTCTATAAATAATGGTCAAATGAAGTTTTGAAATCACTTTTACTCGGTGTTATGTTAGTGTTGAACAAAATAGTTTTTTTAACTTCATTTGACTATTATTTAAAATGCTTAACATGGTGAAACTTCATGTTTTAGTCATTCCGAACATGCCTGCCAAATATTAGTCAATTTGAAATGTTTCAATTTTTTTTTGAAAATGGCCAATTTCCAAAGGGAACACCTATGGCAATGAACCATTTTGACATGAAAATTTCCAAATTTTCAAAACGGCTAATATTTTACAAGCATGTAGGAGACAGCTTAAAAGGCAAGTTTCATTATGGTACCTCTATAAATAATGGTCAAATGAAATTAAAAATCACTTTTACTCGTTGTTATGTTAGTGTTGAACAAAATAGTTTGTTTAACTTCATTTGACTTTTATTTAAAATACTTAACATGGTGAAACTTCAATTTTGAGTCATTTCGAGCATGCACAAAATATTAGTCAATTTGAAATGTTTCTATTTTTTTATGAAAATGGACAATTTCCAAAGGGAACACCTATGGCAATGAACAATTTTGACATGAAAATTTCAAAATTTTCAAATGGGCTAATATTTTACATCCATGTTGGAGACTACTAAAAAGTCAAGTTTCATTATGATACCTCTATAAATAATGGTCAAATGAAGTTTTCAAATCACTTTTACTCGGTGTTATGTTAGTGTTGAACAAAATAGTTTTTTTAACTTCATTTGACTATTATTTAAAATGGTTAACATAGTGAATCTTCATGTTTTAGTCATTCCGAACATGCCTGCCAAATATTAGTCAATTTGAAATGTTTCATTTTTTGTGTGAAAATGTTCAATTTCCAAAGGGAACACCAATGGCAATGAACCATTTTGACATGAAAATTTCAATATTTTCAAATCGGCTAATATTTTCTTGCATATTGGAGACTACTAAAAAGTCAAGTTTCATTATGGTACCTCTATAAATAATGGTCAAATGAAGTTTTGAAATCACTTTTACTCGGTGTTATGTTAGTGTTAACAAAATAGTTTTTTAACTTCATTTGACTATTATTTAAAATGTTAACATAGTGAACTTCAGTTTTAGTCATTAGAACATGCTGCCAAATATTAGTCAATTTGAAATGTTTCATTTTTTGTGTGAAAATGTTCAATTTCCAAAGGGAACACAATGGCAATGAACCATTTTGACATGAAAATTTCAATATTTTCAAATCGGCTAATATTTTACTGCGTATTGAGACTACTAAAAAGTCAAGTTTCATTATGCTACCTCATAAATAATGGTCAAATGAAGTTTTCAAATCACTTTTACTCGGTGTTATGTTAGTGTTGAACAAAATAGTTTTTTTAACTTCATTTGACTATTATTTAAAATGGTTAACATGGTGAAACTTCATGTTTTAGTCATTCGAACATGCACTGCCAAATATTAGTCAATTTGAAATGTTTCATTTTTTGTGTGAAAATGTTCAATTTCCAAAGGGATCACCAATGGCAATGAACCATTTTGACATGAAAATTTCAATATTTTCAAATCGGCTAATATTTTTCTTGCATATTGGAGACTACTAAAAAGTCAAGTTTCATTATGGTACCTCTATAAATAATGGTCAAATGAAGTTTTGAAATCACTTTTACTCGGTGTTATGTTAGTGTTGAACAAAATAGTTTTTTTAACTTCATTTGACTATTATTTAAAATGCTTAACATGGTGAAACTTCATGTTTTAGTCATTCCGAACATGCTGCCAAATATTAGTCAATTTGAAATGTTTCAATTTTTTTTTGAAAATGGCCAATTTCCAAAGGGAACACCTATGGCAATGAACCATTTTGACATGAAAATTTCCAAATTTTCAAAACGGCTAATATTTTACAAGCATGTAGGAGACTAGCTTAAAAGGCAAGTTTCATTATGGTACCTCTATAAATAATGGTCAAATGAAATTAAAAATCACTTTTACTCGTTGTTATGTTAGTGTTGAACAAAATAGTTTGTTTAACTTCATTTGACTTTTATTTAAAATACTTAACATGGTGAAACTTCAATTTTGAGTCATTTCGAGCATGCACATAAAATATTAGTCAATTTGAAATGTTTCTATTTTTTTATGAAAATGGACAATTTCCAAAGGGAACACCTATGGCAATGAACAATTTTGACATGAAAATTTCAAAATTTTCAAATGGGCTAATATTTTACATCCATGTTGGAGACTACTAAAAAGTCAAGTTTCATTATGATACCTCTATAAATAATGGTCAAATGAAGTTTTCAAATCACTTTTACTCGGTGTTATGTTAGTGTTGAACAAAATAGTTTTTTTAACTTCATTTGACTATTATTTAAAATGGTTAACATGGTGAAACTTCATGTTTTAGTCATTCCGAACATGCACGCCAAATATTAGTCAATTTGAAATGTTTCATTTTTTGTGTGAAAATGTTCAATTTCCAAAGGGATCACCAATGGCAATGAACCATTTTGACATGAAAATTTCAATATTTTCAAATCGGCTAATATTTTTCTTGCATATTGGAGACTACTAAAAAGTCAAGTTTCATTATGGTACCTCTATAAATAATGGTCAAATGAAGTTTTCAAATCACTTTTACTCGGTGTTATGTTAGTGTTGAACAAAATAGTTTTTTTAACTTCATTTGACTATTATTTAAAATGGTTAACATGGTGAAACTTCATGTTTTAGTCATTCCGAACATGCTCGCCAAATATTAGTCAATTTGAAATGTTTCATTTTTTGTGTGAAAATGTTCAATTTCCAAAGGGATCACCAATGGCAATGAACCATTTTGACATGAAAATTTCAATATTTTCAAATCGGCTAATATTTTTCTTGCATATTGGAGACTACTAAAAAGTCAAGTTTCATTACGGTACCTCTATAAATAATGGTCAAATGAAGTTTTGAAATCACTTTTACTCGGTGTTATGTTAGTGTTGAACAAAATAGTTTTTTTAACTTCATTTGACTATTATTTAAAATGCTTAACATGGTGAAACTTCATGTTTTAGTCATTCCGAACATGCCTGCCAAATATTAGTCAATTTGAAATGTTTCAATTTTTTTTTTTGAAAATGGCCAATTTCCAAAGGGAACACCTATGGCAATGAACCATTTTGACATGAAAATTTCCAAATTTTCAAAACGGCTAATATTTTACAAGCATGTAGGAGACTAGCTTAAAAGGCAAGTTTCATTATGGTACCTCTATAAATAATGGTCAAATGAAATTAAAAATCACTTTTACTCGTTGTTATGTTAGTGTTGAACAAAATAGTTTGTTTAACTTCATTTGACTTTTATTTAAAATACTTAACATGGTGAAACTTCAATTTTGAGTCATTTCGAGCATGCACATAAAAATATTAGTCAATTTGAAATGTTTCTATTTTTTTATGAAAATGGACAATTTCCAAAGGGAACACCTATGGCAATGAACAATTTTGACATGAAAATTTCAAAATTTTCAAATGGGCTAATATTTTACATCCATGTTGGAGACTACTAAAAAGTCAAGTTTCATTATGATACCTCTATAAATAATGGTCAAATGAAGTTTTCAAATCACTTTTACTCGGTGTTATGTTAGTGTTGAACAAAATAGTTTTTTTAACTTCATTTGACTATTATTTAAAATGGTTAACATGGTGAAACTTCATGTTTTAGTCATTCCGAACATGCACACTGCAAATATTAGTCAATTTGAAATGTTTCATTTTTTGTGTGAAAATGTTCAATTTCCAAAGGGAACACCAATGGCAATGAACCATTTTGACATGAAAATTTCAATATTTTCAAATCGGCTAATATTTTTCTTGCATATTGGAGACTACTAAAAAGTCAAGTTTCATTATGGTACCTCTATAAATAATGGTCAAATGAAGTTTTCAAATCACTTTTACTCGGTGTTATGTTAGTGTTGAACAAAATAGTTTTTTTAACTTCATTTGACTATTATTTAAAATGATTAACATGGTGAAACTTCATGTTTTAGTCATTCCGAACATGCCTGCCAAATATTAGTCAATTTGAAATGTTTCATTTTTTGTGTGAAAATGTTCAATTTCCAAAGGGATCACCAATGGCAATGAACCATTTTGACATGAAAATTTCAATATTTTCAAATCGGCTAATATTTTTCTTGCATATTGGAGACTACTAAAAAGTCAAGTTTCATTATGGTACCTCTATAAATAATGGTCAAATGAAGTTTTGAAATCACTTTTACTCGGTGTTATGTTAGTGTTGAACAAAATAGTTTTTTTAACTTCATTTGACTATTATTTAAAATGCTTAACATGGTGAAACTTCATGTTTTAGTCATTCCGAACATGCACGCCAAATATTAGTCAATTTGAAATGTTTCAATTTTTTTTTGAAAATGGCCAATTTCCAAAGGGAACACCTATGGCAATGAACCATTTTGACATGAAAATTTCCAAATTTTCAAAACGGCTAATATTTTACAAGCATGTAGGAGACTGCTTAAAAGGCAAGTTTCATTATGGTACCTCTATAAATAATGGTCAAATGAAATTAAAAATCACTTTTACTCGTTGTTATGTTAGTGTTGAACAAAATAGTTTGTTTAACTTCATTTGACTTTTATTTAAAATACTTAACATGGTGAAACTTCAATTTTGAGTCATTTCGAGCATGCACACAAAATATTAGTCAATTTGAAATGTTTCTATTTTTTTATGAAAATGGACAATTTCCAAAGGGAACACCTATGGCAATGAACAATTTTGACATGAAAATTTCAAAATTTTCAAATGGGCTAATATTTTACATCCATGTTGGAGACTACTAAAAAGTCAAGTTTCATTATGATACCTCTATAAATAATGGTCAAATGAAGTTTTCAAATCACTTTTACTCGGTGTTATGTTAGTGTTGAACAAAATAGTTTTTTTAACTTCATTTGACTATTATTTAAAATGGTTAACATGGTGAAACTTCATGTTTTAGTCATTCCGAACATGCACACCAAATATTAGTCAATTTGAAATGTTTCATTTTTTGTGTGAAAATGTTCAATTTCCAAAGGGAACACCAATGGCAATGAACCATTTTGACATGAAAATTTCAATATTTTCAAATCGGCTAATATTTTTCTTGCATATTGGAGACTACTAAAAAGTCAAGTTTCATTATGGTACCTCTATAAATAATGGTCAAATGAAGTTTTCAAATCACTTTTACTCGGTGTTATGTTAGTGTTGAACAAAATAGTTTTTTTAACTTCATTTGACTATTATTTAAAATGGTTAACATGGTGAAACTTCATGTTTTAGTCATTCCGAACATGCACTGCCAAATATTAGTCAATTTGAAATGTTTCATTTTTTGTGTGAAAATGTTCAATTTCCAAAGGGATCACCAATGGCAATGAACCATTTTGACATGAAAATTTCAATATTTTCAAATCGGCTAATATTTTTCTTGCATATTGGAGACTACTAAAAAGTCAAGTTTCATTACGGTACCTCTATAAATAATGGTCAAATGAAGTTTTGAAATCACTTTTACTCGGTGTTATGTTAGTGTTGAACAAAATAGTTTTTTTAACTTCATTTGACTATTATTTAAAATGCTTAACATGGTGAAACTTCATGTTTTAGTCATTCCGAACATGCTGCCAAATATTAGTCAATTTGAAATGTTTCATTTTTTGTGTGAAAATGTTCAATTTCCAAAGGGATCACCAATGGCAATGAACCATTTTGACATGAAAATTTCAATATTTTCAAATCGGCTAATATTTTTCTTGCATATTGGAGACTACTAAAAAGTCAAGTTTCATTACGGTACCTCTATAAATAATGGTCAAATGAAGTTTTGAAATCACTTTTACTCGGTGTTATGTTAGTGTTGAACAAAATAGTTTTTTTAACTTCATTTGACTATTATTTAAAATGCTTAACATGGTGAAACTTCATGTTTTAGTCATTCCGAACATGCACTGCCAAATATTAGTCAATTTGAAATGTTTCAATTTTTTTTTGAAAATGGCCAATTTCCAAAGGGAACACCTATGGCAATGAACCATTTTGACATGAAAATTTCCAAATTTTCAAAACGGCTAATATTTTACAAGCATGTAGGAGACTGCTTAAAAGGCAAGTTTCATTATGGTACCTCTATAAATAATGGTCAAATGAAATTAAAAATCACTTTTACTCGTTGTTATGTTAGTGTTGAACAAAATAGTTTGTTTAACTTCATTTGACTTTTATTTAAAATACTTAACATGGTGAAACTTCAATTTTGAGTCATTTCGAGCATGCACTGCAAAATATTAGTCAATTTGAAATGTTTCTATTTTTTTATGAAAATGGACAATTTCCAAAGGGAACACCTATGGCAATGAACAATTTTGACATGAAAATTTCAAAATTTTCAAATGGGCTAATATTTTACATCCATGTTGGAGACTACTAAAAAGTCAAGTTTCATTATGATACCTCTATAAATAATGGTCAAATGAAGTTTTCAAATCACTTTTACTCGGTGTTATGTTAGTGTTGAACAAAATAGTTTTTTTAACTTCATTTGACTATTATTTAAAATGGTTAACATGGTGAAACTTCATGTTTTAGTCATTCCGAACATGCACGCCAAATATTAGTCAATTTGAAATGTTTCATTTTTTGTGTGAAAATGTTCAATTTCCAAAGGGATCACCAATGGCAATGAACCATTTTGACATGAAAATTTCAATATTTTCAAATCGGCTAATATTTTTCTTGCATATTGGAGACTACTAAAAAGTCAAGTTTCATTATGGTACCTCTATAAATAATGGTCAAATGAAGTTTTGAAATCACTTTTACTCGGTGTTATGTTAGTGTTGAACAAAATAGTTTTTTTAACTTCATTTGACTATTATTTAAAATGCTTAACATGGTGAAACTTCATGTTTTAGTCATTCCGAACATGCTCGCCAAATATTAGTCAATTTGAAATGTTTCAATTTTTTTTTGAAAATGGCCAATTTCCAAAGGGAACACCTATGGCAATGAACCATTTTGACATGAAAATTTCCAAATTTTCAAAACGGCTAATATTTTACAAGCATGTAGGAGACTGCTTAAAAGGCAAGTTTCATTATGGTACCTCTATAAATAATGGTCAAATGAAATTAAAAATCACTTTTACTCGTTGTTATGTTAGTGTTGAACAAAATAGTTTGTTTAACTTCATTTGACTTTTATTTAAAATACTTAACATGGTGAAACTTCAATTTTGAGTCATTTCGAGCATGCACACGCAAAATATTAGTCAATTTGAAATGTTTCTATTTTTTTATGAAAATGGACAATTTCCAAAGGGAACACCTATGGCAATGAACAATTTTGACATGAAAATTTCAAAATTTTCAAATGGGCTAATATTTTACATCCATGTTGGAGACTACTAAAAAGTCAAGTTTCATTATGATACCTCTATAAATAATGGTCAAATGAAGTTTTCAAATCACTTTTACTCGGTGTTATGTTAGTGTTGAACAAAATAGTTTTTTTAACTTCATTTGACTATTATTTAAAATGGTTAACATGGTGAAACTTCATGTTTTAGTCATTCCGAACATGCACTGCCAAATATTAGTCAATTTGAAATGTTTCATTTTTTGTGTGAAAATGTTCAATTTCCAAAGGGAACACCAATGGCAATGAACCATTTTGACATGAAAATTTCAATATTTTCAAATCGGCTAATATTTTACTTGCATATTGGAGACTACTAAAAAGTCAAGTTTCATTATGGTACCTCTATAAATAATGGTCAAATGAAGTTTTCAAATCACTTTTACTCGGTGTTATGTTAGTGTTGAACAAAATAGTTTTTTTAACTTCATTTGACTATTATTTAAAATGGTTAACATGGTGAAACTTCATGTTTTAGTCATTCCGAACATGCACCAAATATTAGTCAATTTGAAATGTTTCATTTTTTGTGTGAAAATGTTCAATTTCCAAAGGGATCACCAATGGCAATGAACCATTTTGACATGAAAATTTCAATATTTTCAAATCGGCTAATATTTTTCTTGCATATTGGAGACTACTAAAAAGTCAAGTTTCATTATGGTACCTCTATAAATAATGGTCAAATGAAGTTTTGAAATCACTTTTACTCGGTGTTATGTTAGTGTTGAACAAAATAGTTTTTTTTAACTTCATTTGACTATTATTTAAAATGCTTAACATGGTGAAACTTCATGTTTTAGTCATTCCGAACATGCACATTAAATATTAGTCAATTTGAAATGTTTCAATTTTTTTTTGAAAATGGCCAATTTCCAAAGGGAACACCTATGGCAATGAACCATTTTGACATGAAAATTTCCAAATTTTCAAAACGGCTAATATTTTACAAGCATGTAGGAGACTAGCTTAAAAGGCAAGTTTCATTATGGTACCTCTATAAATAATGGTCAAATGAAATTAAAAATCACTTTTACTCGTTGTTATGTTAGTGTTGAACAAAATAGTTTGTTTAACTTCATTTGACTTTTATTTAAAATACTTAACATGGTGAAACTTCAATTTTGAGTCATTTCGAGCATGCACATGCAAAATATTAGTCAATTTGAAATGTTTCTATTTTTTTATGAAAATGGACAATTTCCAAAGGGAACACCTATGGCAATGAACAATTTTGACATGAAAATTTCAAAATTTTCAAATGGGCTAATATTTTACATCCATGTTGGAGACTACTAAAAAGTCAAGTTTCATTATGATACCTCTATAAATAATGGTCAAATGAAGTTTTCAAATCACTTTTACTCGGTGTTATGTTAGTGTTGAACAAAATAGTTTTTTTAACTTCATTTGACTATTATTTAAAATGGTTAACATGGTGAAACTTCATGTTTTAGTCATTCCGAACATGCCTGCCAAATATTAGTCAATTTGAAATGTTTCATTTTTTGTGTGAAAATGTTCAATTTCCAAAGGGAACACCAATGGCAATGAACCATTTTGACATGAAAATTTCAATATTTTCAAATCGGCTAATATTTTACTTGCATATTGGAGACTACTAAAAAGTCAAGTTTCATTATGGTACCTCTATAAATAATGGTCAAATGAAGTTTTCAAATCACTTTTACTCGGTGTTATGTTAGTGTTGAACAAAATAGTTTTTTTAACTTCATTTGACTATTATTTAAAATGGTTAACATGGTGAAACTTCATGTTTTAGTCATTCCGAACATGCACACCAAATATTAGTCAATTTGAAATGTTTCATTTTTTGTGTGAAAATGTTCAATTTCCAAAGGGATCACCAATGGCAATGAACCATTTTGACATGAAAATTTCAATATTTTCAAATCGGCTAATATTTTTCTTGCATATTGGAGACTACTAAAAAGTCAAGTTTCATTATGGTACCTCTATAAATAATGGTCAAATGAAGTTTTGAAATCACTTTTACTCGGTGTTATGTTAGTGTTGAACAAAATAGTTTTTTTAACTTCATTTGACTATTATTTAAAATGCTTAACATGGTGAAACTTCATGTTTTAGTCATTCCGAACATGCACACAAATATTAGTCAATTTGAAATGTTTCAATTTTTTTTTGAAAATGGCCAATTTCCAAAGGGAACACCTATGGCAATGAACCATTTTGACATGAAAATTTCCAAATTTTCAAAACGGCTAATATTTTACAAGCATGTAGGAGACTGCTTAAAAGGCAAGTTTCATTATGGTACCTCTATAAATAATGGTCAAATGAAATTAAAAATCACTTTTACTCGTTGTTATGTTAGTGTTGAACAAAATAGTTTGTTTAACTTCATTTGACTTTTATTTAAAATACTTAACATGGTGAAACTTCAATTTTGAGTCATTTCGAGCATGCACTCGCAAAATATTAGTCAATTTGAAATGTTTCTATTTTTTTATGAAAATGGACAATTTCCAAAGGGAACACCTATGGCAATGAACAATTTTGACATGAAAATTTCAAAATTTTCAAATGGGCTAATATTTTACATCCATGTTGGAGACTACTAAAAAGTCAAGTTTCATTATGATACCTCTATAAATAATGGTCAAATGAAGTTTTCAAATCACTTTTACTCGGTGTTATGTTAGTGTTGAACAAAATAGTTTTTTTAACTTCATTTGACTATTATTTAAAATGGTTAACATGGTGAAACTTCATGTTTTAGTCATTCCGAACATGCTGCCAAATATTAGTCAATTTGAAATGTTTCATTTTTTGTGTGAAAATGTTCAATTTCCAAAGGGAACACCAATGGCAATGAACCATTTTGACATGAAAATTTCAATATTTTCAAATCGGCTAATATTTTACTTGCATATTGGAGACTACTAAAAAGTCAAGTTTCATTATGGTACCTCTATAAATAATGGTCAAATGAAGTTTTCAAATCACTTTTACTCGGTGTTATGTTAGTGTTGAACAAAATAGTTTTTTTAACTTCATTTGACTATTATTTAAAATGGTTAACATGGTGAAACTTCATGTTTTAGTCATTCGAACATGCACCAAATATTAGTCAATTTGAAATGTTTCATTTTTTGTGTGAAAATGTTCAATTTCCAAAGGGATCACCAATGGCAATGAACCATTTTGACATGAAAATTTCAATATTTTCAAATCGGCTAATATTTTTCTTGCATATTGGAGACTACTAAAAAGTCAAGTTTCATTATGGTACCTCTATAAATAATGGTCAAATGAAGTTTTGAAATCACTTTTACTCGGTGTTATGTTAGTGTTGAACAAAATAGTTTTTTTAACTTCATTTGACTATTATTTAAAATGCTTAACATGGTGAAACTTCATGTTTTAGTCATTCCGAACATGCACGCCAAATATTAGTCAATTTGAAATGTTTCAATTTTTTTTTGAAAATGGCCAATTTCCAAAGGGAACACCTATGGCAATGAACCATTTTGACATGAAAATTTCCAAATTTTCAAAACGGCTAATATTTTACAAGCATGTAGGAGACTCTTAAAAGGCAAGTTTCATTATGGTACCTCTATAAATAATGGTCAAATGAAATTAAAAATCACTTTTACTCGTTGTTATGTTAGTGTTGAACAAAATAGTTTGTTTAACTTCATTTGACTTTTATTTAAAATACTTAACATGGTGAAACTTCAATTTTGAGTCATTTCGAGCATGCACGCAAAATATTAGTCAATTTGAAATGTTTCTATTTTTTTATGAAAATGGACAATTTCCAAAGGGAACACCTATGGCAATGAACAATTTTGACATGAAAATTTCAAAATTTTCAAATGGGCTAATATTTTACATCCATGTTGGAGACTACTAAAAAGTCAAGTTTCATTATGATACCTCTATAAATAATGGTCAAATGAAGTTTTCAAATCACTTTTACTCGGTGTTATGTTAGTGTTGAACAAAATAGTTTTTTTAACTTCATTTGACTATTATTTAAAATGGTTAACATGGTGAAACTTCATGTTTTAGTCATTCCGAACATGCACATAAATATTAGTCAATTTGAAATGTTTCATTTTTTGTGTGAAAATGTTCAATTTCCAAAGGGATCACCAATGGCAATGAACCATTTTGACATGAAAATTTCAATATTTTCAAATCGGCTAATATTTTTCTTGCATATTGGAGACTACTAAAAAGTCAAGTTTCATTATGGTACCTCTATAAATAATGGTCAAATGAAGTTTTGAAATCACTTTTACTCGGTGTTATGTTAGTGTTGAACAAAATAGTTTTTTTAACTTCATTTGACTATTATTTAAAATGCTTAACATGGTGAAACTTCATGTTTTAGTCATTCCGAACATGCACATCAAAATATTAGTCAATTTGAAATGTTTCAATTTTTTTTTGAAAATGGCCAATTTCCAAAGGGAACACCTATGGCAATGAACCATTTTGACATGAAAATTTCCAAATTTTCAAAACGGCTAATATTTTACAAGCATGTAGGAGACTGCTTAAAAGGCAAGTTTCATTATGGTACCTCTATAAATAATGGTCAAATGAAATTAAAAATCACTTTTACTCGTTGTTATGTTAGTGTTGAACAAAATAGTTTGTTTAACTTCATTTGACTTTTATTTAAAATACTTAACATGGTGAAACTTCAATTTTGAGTCATTTCGAGCATGCACATAAAATATTAGTCAATTTGAAATGTTTCTATTTTTTTATGAAAATGGACAATTTCCAAAGGGAACACCTATGGCAATGAACAATTTTGACATGAAAATTTCAAAATTTTCAAATGGGCTAATATTTTACATCCATGTTGGAGACTACTAAAAAGTCAAGTTTCATTATGATACCTCTATAAATAATGGTCAAATGAAGTTTTCAAATCACTTTTACTCGGTGTTATGTTAGTGTTGAACAAAATAGTTTTTTTAACTTCATTTGACTATTATTTAAAATGGTTAACATGGTGAAACTTCATGTTTTAGTCATTCCGAACATGCACATCAAATATTAGTCAATTTGAAATGTTTCATTTTTTGTGTGAAAATGTTCAATTTCCAAAGGGATCACCAATGGCAATGAACCATTTTGACATGAAAATTTCAATATTTTCAAATCGGCTAATATTTTTCTTGCATATTGGAGACTACTAAAAAGTCAAGTTTCATTATGGTACCTCTATAAATAATGGTCAAATGAAGTTTTGAAATCACTTTTACTCGGTGTTATGTTAGTGTTGAACAAAATAGTTTTTTTAACTTCATTTGACTATTATTTAAAATGCTTAACATGGTGAAACTTCATGTTTTAGTCATTCCGAACATGCACAAAATATTAGTCAATTTGAAATGTTTCAATTTTTTTTTGAAAATGGCCAATTTCCAAAGGGAACACCTATGGCAATGAACCATTTTGACATGAAAATTTCCAAATTTTCAAAACGGCTAATATTTTACAAGCATGTAGGAGACTAGCTTAAAAGGCAAGTTTCATTATGGTACCTCTATAAATAATGGTCAAATGAAATTAAAAATCACTTTTACTCGTTGTTATGTTAGTGTTGAACAAAATAGTTTGTTTAACTTCATTTGACTTTTATTTAAAATACTTAACATGGTGAAACTTCAATTTTGAGTCATTTCGAGCATGCACATAAAATATTAGTCAATTTGAAATGTTTCTATTTTTTTATGAAAATGGACAATTTCCAAAGGGAACACCTATGGCAATGAACAATTTTGACATGAAAATTTCAAAATTTTCAAATGGGCTAATATTTTACATCCATGTTGGAGACTACTAAAAAGTCAAGTTTCATTATGATACCTCTATAAATAATGGTCAAATGAAGTTTTCAAATCACTTTTACTCGGTGTTATGTTAGTGTTGAACAAAATAGTTTTTTTAACTTCATTTGACTATTATTTAAAATGGTTAACATAGTGAAACTTCATGTTTTAGTCATTCCGAACATGCACATGCCAAATATTAGTCAATTTGAAATGTTTCATTTTTTGTGTGAAAATGTTCAATTTCCAAAGGGAACACCAATGGCAATGAACCATTTTGACATGAAAATTTCAATATTTTCAAATCGGCTAATATTTTACTTGCATATTGGAGACTACTAAAAAGTCAAGTTTCATTATGCTACCTCTATAAATAATGGTCAAATGAAGTTTTCAAATCACTTTTACTCGGTGTTATGTTAGTGTTGAACAAAATAGTTTTTTTAACTTCATTTGACTATTATTTAAAATGGTTAACATGGTGAAACTTCATGTTTTAGTCATTCCGAACATGCACGCCAAATATTAGTCAATTTGAAATGTTTCATTTTTTGTGTGAAAATGTTCAATTTCCAAAGGGATCACCAATGGCAATGAACCATTTTGACATGAAAATTTCAATATTTTCAAATCGGCTAATATTTTTCTTGCATATTGGAGACTACTAAAAAGTCAAGTTTCATTATGGTACCTCTATAAATAATGGTCAAATGAAGTTTTGAAATCACTTTTACTCGGTGTTATGTTAGTGTTGAACAAAATAGTTTTTTTAACTTCATTTGACTATTATTTAAAATGCTTAACATGGTGAAACTTCATGTTTTAGTCATTCCGAACATGCACTGCCAAATATTAGTCAATTTGAAATGTTTCAATTTTTTTTTGAAAATGGCCAATTTCCAAAGGGAACACCTATGGCAATGAACCATTTTGACATGAAAATTTCAAAATTTTCAAAACGGCTAATATTTTACAAGCATGTAGGAGGCTGCTTAAAAGGCAAGTTTCATTATGGTACCTCCATAAATAATGGTCAAATGAAATTAAAAATCACTTTTACTCGTTGTTATGTTAGTGTTGAACAAAATAGTTTGTTTAACTTCATTTGACTTTTATTTAAAATACTTAACATGGTGAAACTTCAATTTTGAGTCATTTCGAGCATGCACTGCAAAATATTAGTCAATTTGAAATGTTTCTATTTTTTTATGAAAATGGACAATTTCCAAAGGGAACACCTATGGCAATGAACAATTTTGACATGAAAATTTCAAAATTTTCAAATGGGCTAATATTTTACATCCATGTTGGAGACTACTAAAAAGTCAAGTTTCATTATGATACCTCTATAAATAATGGTCAAATGAAGTTTTCAAATCACTTTTACTCGGTGTTATGTTAGTGTTGAACAAAATAGTTTTTTTAACTTCATTTGACTATTATTTAAAATGCTTAACATGGTGAAACTTCATGTTTTAGTCATTCCGAACATGCACGCCAAATATTAGTCAATTTGAAATGTTTCAATTTTTTTTTGAAAATGGCCAATTTCCAAAGGGAACACCTATGGCAATGAACCATTTTGACATGAAAATTTCCAAATTTTCAAAACGGCTAATATTTTACAAGCATGTAGGAGACCGCATAAAAGGCAAGTTTCATTATGGTACCTCTATAAATAATGGTCAAATGAAATTAAAAATCACTTTTACTCGTTGTTATGTTAGTGTTGAACAAAATAGTTTGTTTAACTTCATTTGACTTTTATTTAAAATACTTAACATGGTGAAACTTCAATTTTGAGTCATTTCGAGCATGCATGCAAAATATTAGTCAATTTGAAATGTTTCTATTTTTTTATGAAAATGGACAATTTCCAAAGGGAACACCTATGGCAATGAACAATTTTGACATGAAAATTTCAAAATTTTCAAATGGGCTAATATTTTACATCCATGTTGGAGACTACTAAAAAGTCAAGTTTCATTATGATACCTCTATAAATAATGGTCAAATGAAGTTTTCAAATCACTTTTACTCGGTGTTATGTTAGTGTTGAACAAAATAGTTTTTTTAACTTCATTTGACTATTATTTAAAATGGTTAACATGGTGAAACTTCATGTTTTAGTCATTTCGAACATGCTCTGCCAAATATTAGTCAATTTGAAATGTTTCATTTTTTTTGTGAAAATGTTCAATTTCCAAAGGGAACACCAATGGCAATGAACCATTTTGACATGAAAATTTCAATATTTTCAAATCGGCTAATATTTTACTTCCATGTTGGAGACTACTAAAAAGTCAAGTTTCATTATGGTACCTCTATAAATAATGGTCAAATGAAGTTTTCAAATCACTTTTACTCGGTGTTATGTTAGTGTTGAACAAAATAGTTTTTTTTAACTTCATTTGACTATTATTTAAAATGCTTAACATGGTGAAACTTCATGTTTTAGTCATTCCGAACATGCACTGCCAAATATTAGTCAATTTGAAATGTTTCAATTTTTTTTGAAAATGGCCAATTTCCAAAGGGAACACCTATGGCAATGAACCATTTTGACATGAAAATTTCCAAATTTTCAAAACGGCTAATATTTTACAAGCATGTAGGAGACTAGCTTAAAAGGCAAGTTTCATTATGGTACCTCTATAAATAATGGTCAAATGAAATTAAAAATCACTTTTACTCGTTGTTATGTTAGTGTTGAACAAAATAGTTTGTTTAACTTCATTTGACTTTTATTTAAAATACTTAACATGGTGAAACTTCAATTTTGAGTCATTTCGAGCATGCTGCAAAATATTAGTCAATTTGAAATGTTTCTATTTTTTTATGAAAATGGACAATTTCCAAAGGGAACACCTATGGCAATGAACAATTTTGACATGAAAATTTCAAAATTTTCAAATGGGCTAATATTTTACATCCATGTTGGAGACTACTAAAAAGTCAAGTTTCATTATGATACCTCTATAAATAATGGTCAAATGAAGTTTTCAAATCACTTTTACTCGGTGTTATGTTAGTGTTGAACAAAATAGTTTTTTTAACTTCATTTGACTATTATTTAAAATGGTTAACATGGTGAAACTTCATGTTTTAGTCATTCGAACATGCTGCCAAATATTAGTCAATTTGAAATGTTTCATTTTTGTGAAAATGTTCAATTTCAAAGGGACACAATGGCAATGAACCATTTTGACATGAAAATTTCAATATTTTCAAATCGGCTAATATTTTTCTTGCATATTGGAGACTATAAAAAGTCAAGTTTCATTATGGTACCTATATAAATAATGGTCAAATGAAGTTTTGAAATCACTTTTACTCGGTGTTATGTTAGTGTTGAACAAAATAGTTTTTTTAACTTCATTTGACTATTATTTAAAATGGTTAACATGGTGAAACTTCATGTTTTAGTCATTCCGAACATGCTGCCAAATATTAGTCAATTTGAAATGTTTCAATTTTTTTTGAAAATGGCCAATTTCCAAAGGGAACACCTATGGCAATGAACCATTTTGACATGAAAATTTCCAAATTTTCAAAACGGCTAATATTTTACAAGCATGTAGGAGGCTAGCAAAAGGCAAGTTTCATTATGGTACCTCTATAAATAATGGTCAAATGAAATTAAAAATCACTTTTACTCGTTGTTATGTTAGTGTTGAACAAAATAGTTTGTTTAACTTCATTTGACTTTTATTTAAAATACTTAACATGGTGAAACTTCAATTTTGAGTCATTTCGAGCATGCACGCAAAATATTAGTCAATTTGAAATGTTTCTATTTTTTATGTGAAAATGGACAATTTCCAAAGGGGAACACCTATGGCAATGAACAATTTTGACATGAAAATTTCAAAATTTTCAAATGGGCTAATATTTTACATCCATGTTGGAGACTACTAAAAAGTCAAGTTTCATTATGATACCTCTATAAATAATGGTCAAATGAAGTTTTCAAATCACTTTTACTCGGTGTTATGTTAGTGTTGAACAAAATAGTTTTTTTAACTTCATTTGACTATTATTTAAAATGGTTAACATAGTGAATCTTCATGTTTTAGTCATTAGAACATGCACTGAAATATTAGTCAATTTGAAATGTTTCATTTTTGTGTGAAAATGTTCAATTTCCAAAGGGAACACCAATGGCAATGAACCATTTTGACATGAAAATTTCAATATTTTCAAATCGGCTAATATTTTACTTGCATATTGGAGACTACTAAAAGTCAAGTTTCATTATGCTACCTCTATAAATAATGGTCAAATGAAGTTTTCAAATCACTTTTACTCGGTGTTATGTTAGTGTTGAACAAAATAGTTTTTTTAACTTCATTTGACTATTATTTAAAATGGTTAACATGGTGAAACTTCATGTTTTAGTCATTCCGAACATGCCCAAATATTAGTCAATTTGAAATGTTTCATTTTTTGTGTGAAAATGTTCAATTTCCAAAGGGATCACCAATGGCAATGAACCATTTTGACATGAAAATTTCAATATTTTCAAATCGGCTAATATTTTTCTTGCATATTGGAGACTACTAAAAAGTCAAGTTTCATTATGGTACCTCTATAAATAATGGTCAAATGAAGTTTTGAAATCACTTTTACTCGGTGTTATATTAGTGTTGAACAAAATAGTTTTTTTAACTTCATTTGACTATTATTTAAAATGGTTAACATGGTGAAACTTCATGTTTTAGTCATTCCGAACATGCTCGCCAAATATTAGTCAATTTGAAATGTTTCATTTTTTTGTGTGAAAATGTTCAATTTCCAAAGGGAACACCAATGGCAATGAACCATTTTGACATGAAAATTTCAATATTTTCAAATCGGCTAATATTTTACATGCATATAGGAGACTACTAAAAAGTCAAGTTTCATTATGCTACCTCTATAAATAATGGTCAAATGAAGTTTTCAAATCACTTTTACTCGTGTTATGTTAGTGTTGAACAAAATAGTTTTTTTAGCTTCATTTGACTATTATTTAAAATGGTTAACATGGTGAAACTTCATGTTTTAGTCATTAGAACATGCTCAAATATTAGTCAATTTAATGTTCATTTTGTGAAATGTCAATTTCAAAGGATCAATGCAAGAACCATTTTGACATGAAAATTCAATATTTTCAATCAATATTTTTCTGATATTGGAGCTACTAAAAGTCAATTTCATTAGGTAAATAATGGTCATGGAGTTTTGAAATCACTTTCTCGGTGTTATGTTACTGTTGAACAAAATCAGTTTTTAACTTCATTAATATTATTAAATATAACTGGTGAAACTTCTGTTTAAGTCATTAAGAACATGCATAAAATATTAGTCAATTTGAAATGTTTCAATTTTTTTGAAAATGGCCAATTTCCAAAGGGAACACCTATGGTAAATGAACCATTTTGACATGAAAATTTCCAAATTTTCAAAACGGCTAATATTTTACAAGCATGTAGGAGACTGCTTAAAAGGCAAGTTTCATTATGATACCTCTATAAATAATGGTCAAATGAAATTAAAAATCACTTTTACTCGTTGTTATGTTAGTGTTGAACAAAATAGTTTGTTTAACTTCATTTGACTTTTATTTAAAATACTTAACATGGTGAAACTTCAATTTTGAAGTCATTTCGGCATGCTCGCAAAATATTAGTCAATTTGAAATGTTTCTATTTTTTTATGAAAATGGACAATTTCGAAAGGGGAACACATAACAATGAACAATTTTGACATGAAAATTTTAAAATTTTCAAATGGGCTAATATTTTACATCCATTTAGACTACTAAAAAGTCAAGTTTCATTATGATACCTCTATAAATAATGGTCAAATGAAGTTTTCAAATCACTTTTACTCGTGTTATGTTAGTGTTCAACAAAATAGTTTTTTCTTAACTTCATTTGACTATTATTTAAAATGGTTAACATGGGGTGAATCTTCATGTTTTAGTCATTCCGAACATGCCTCGAAATATTAGTCAATTTGAAATGTTTCATTTTTTGTGAAAATGTTCAATTTCCAAAGGAACACCAATGGCAATGAACCATTTTGACATGAAAATTTCAATATTTTCAAATCGTTCCCCTCTCTCCTCTTCTTCCTTCTCCTTTTTTCCTTCTCTCTTTTTCTCTCTTTTTCTCCCTCCTTTTCTTTTCTTTTTTTATTCTTCCCCCTCCCTTTCTTCTTTCTCCTTTTTCCCTTCTCTTCTTTTCTTCCCCTTTTTCCTTTTCTCCTTTCTTTTTTTTTCTTTTTTTTAACTTCATTTGACTATTATTTAAAATAGTTAACATGGTGTGAAACTTCAATGTTTGAATATTTCGAACATGCCTGCTAAATATTAGTCAATTTGAAATGTTTCATTTTTTGTATGAAAATGGACAATTTCCAAAGGGAACACTCATGGCAATGAACAATTTTGACATGAAAATTTCAATATTTTCAAATGGGCTAATATTTTACATCCATATTGAAGACTCTTAAAAGTCAAGTTTCATTATGATACTCCTTAAATAATGGTCAAATGAAGTTTTCAATCACGTTTACTCGGTCGTATGTTAGTGTCAATAAATAGTTTTTAACTTTTGACTATATTAAAATGTAACATAGTGAATCTTCATGTTTTAGTCATCGAACATGCACCTTAGAAGTATTAAATTAAATTTGAAATGTTTCATTTTTTGTGTGAAAATGTTTCAATTTCAAAGGGATCATTGTAATGAACCATTTTGACATGAAAATTTCAATATTTTCAAATCGGCTAATATTTGCCATATTGAACTACTAAAAGTCAAGTTTCGTTATGCTACCTCATAAATAATGGTCAAATGAAGTTTTCAAATCACTTTTACTCGGTGTTATGTTAGTGTTGAACAGAAATAAAGTTTTTTTAACTTCATTTGACTATTATTTCAAATAGTTAACATGGTGAAACTTCATGTTTTAGTCATTACACAGAACATACACAAGTATAGTCAATTGAAATGTTTTGAAATTTTTTAGTGGCAATCCAAAGGAACACCTATGTGTGAACCATGACATGAAAATCCAAATTTTCAGGCTAATATTTCAAGCATGTAGGAAATGGCAAAAGGCAAGTTTCATTATGGTACTCATAAATAATGGTCAAATGAAATAAAAATCTTTACTCGTTTATTATGTTAGTGTTGAACAAAACTAATTTTTTAACTTCATTTGACTATTATTTAAAATAGTTAACATGGTGAAACTTCAAGTTTTGAATCATTTGAACATACACCAAATATAGTCAATTTGAAATGTTTCAAATTTTTATGAAAATGGACAATTTCGAAAAACACTATGAATGAACAATTTGACATGAAAATTTCCAAATTTTCAAAAGGGCTAATATTTTTACAAGCATATAAGATACTAAAAAGTCAAGTTTCATTATGATACCTCTATAAATAATTGTCAAATGAAATTAAAAATCACACTTTTACTCGGTGTTATGTTAGTGTTGAACAAAATAGTTTGTATTAATTATTTGACTATTATTTAGGAAATAGTTAACATGGTGAAACTTATTTTAATCATTTCGAACATGCCAAAATAATCAAAATCTAAACATCCAAACCACAACACAATCATCACAACTAACTCTCACCAAATCATCATCCCTCTATCCACTCCTTACAATTTAACTCTCCACCATCAATCTACATCCCCACACACAATCATCACACTCCTCTCTCTCCTCATCATCCACCTTTTTACACTCCACTCTCTCTCCCTCATCTATCTCCCCCCCTCTTCTCCACCACTTCTCTCCCCAATCATCCCTCTTTTCATTCTCTCTTTTTCATCTCATTTTATCATCATACATACAGCAAATATTAGTCAATTTGAAATATTTCATTTTTTGTGTGAAAATGTTCAATTTCCAAAGGGAACACTGATGGCAATGAACCATTTTGACATGAAAATTTCAATATTTTCAAATCGGCTAATATTTTTCTTGCATGTTGGAGACTACTAAAAAGTCAAGTTTCGTTATGATACCTCTATAAATAATGGTCAAATGAAGTTTTACAAATCACTTTTACTCGGTGTTATATTAGTGTTGGGCAAAATAGTTTTTTTCAACTTCATTTGACTATTATTTAAAATGCTTAACATGGTGAAACTTCATGTTTTAGTCATTTCGAACATGCACGCTAAATATTAGTCAATTTGAAATGTTTCCAATTTTTTTGTGAAAATGGCCAATTTCCAAAGGGGACACCTTATGGCAACGAAGTCATTTTGACATGAAAATTTCCATATTTTCAAAACGACTAATATTTTACAAGCATGTAGGAGAGTAGCTAAAAGGCAAGTTTCATTATGGTACCTTCTATAAATAATGGTCAAATGAAATTAAAAATCACTTTTACTCGTTGTTATGTTAGTGTTGAACAAAATAGTTTGTTTTAACTTCATTTACTTTTATTTAAAATACTTAGCATGGTGAAACTTCAATTTTGAGTCATTTCGAGCATGCGCGCAAAATATTAGTAAATTTGAAATGTTTCTATTTTTTTATGAAAATGGACAATTTCCAAAGGGGAACACTTATGGCAATGAACAATTTTGACATGAAAATTTCAAAATTTTCAAATGGACTAATATTTTACATCCATATTGGAGACTACTAAAAAGTCAAGTTTCATTATGATACCTCTATAAATAATGGTCAAATGAAGTTTTCAAATCACTTTTACTCGGTGTTCTGTTAGTGTTGAACAAAATAGTTTTTTTTAACTTCATTTGACTATTATTTAAAATGGTTAACATGGTGAAACTTCATGTTTTAGTCATTACGAACATGCTTTGCCAAATATTAGTCAATTTGAAATGTTTCATTTTTGTGTGAAAATGTTCAATTTCCAAAGGGAACACCAATGGCAATGAACCATTTTGACATGAAAATTTCAATATTTTCAAATCGGCTAATATTTTACTTAGCATATTGGAGACTACTAAAAAGTCAAGTTTCATTATGCTACCTCTATAAATAATGGTCAAATGAAGTTTTGAAATCACTTTTACTCGGTGTTATGTTAGTGTTGAACAAAATAGTTTTTTTAACTTCATTTGACTATTATTTAAAATGGTTAACATGGTGAAACTTCATGTTTTAGTCATTACGAACATGCCCTTAAATATTAGTCAATTTGAAATGTTTCATTTTTTTTTGAAAATGGTCAATTTCCAAAGGGAACACCTATGGCAATGAACCATTTTGACATGAAAATTTCAAATTTTCAAATCGGCTAATATTTTTCTTGCATATTGGAGACTACTAAAAAGTCAAGTTTCATTATGGTACCTCTATAAATAATGGTCAAATGAAGTTTTGAATCCACTTTTACTCGGTGTTATATTAGTGTTGAACAAAATAGTTTTTTTAACTTCATTTGACTATTATTTAAAATGGTTAACATGGTGAAACTTCATGTTTTAGTCATTGTATGACACTGTCAAATATTAGTCAATTTGAAATGTTTCAATTTTTTTTTGAAAATGGCCAATTTCAAGGGAACACATGGCAATGAACCACTTTGACATGAAAATTTCTAAATTTTAAAACGGCTAATATTTTACAAGCATGTAGGGAGCTGCTTAAAAGGCAAGTTTCATTATGGTACCTCTTTATAAATAATGGTCAAATGAAATTAAAAATCACTTTTACTCGTTGTTATGTTAGTGTTGAACAAAATAGTTTGTTTAACTTCATTTGACTTTTATTTAAAATACTTAACATGGTGAAACTTCAATTTTGAGTCATTTCGAGCATGCGCAAAATATTAGTCAATTTGAAATGTTTCTATTTTTTTATGAAAATGGACAATTTCCAAAAGGGAACACCTATGGCAATGAACAATTTTGACATGAAAATTTCAAAATTTTCAAATGGGCTAATATTTTACATCCATGTTGAAGCTACTAAAAAGTCGAGTTTCATTATGATACCTCGTATAAATAATGGTCAAATGAAGTTTTCAAATCACTTTTTTACTCGGTGTTATGTTAGTGTTGAAACAAAATAGTTTTTTTAACTTCATTTGACTATTATTTAAAATGGTTAACATAGTGAATCTTCACTGTTTTAGTCATTCGAATTCATCTTTTGCAAAATATTAGTCAATTTGAAATATTTCATTTTTTGTGTGAAAATGTTCAATTTCCAAAGGGAACTTGATAGCAATGAACCATTTTGACATGAAAATTTCAATATTTTCAAATCGGCTAATATTTTACTTGCGTATTGGAGACTCTTAAAAAGTCAAGTTTCATTATGCTACCTTCTATAAATAATGGTGAAATGAAGTTTTCAAATCACTTTTACTCGGTGTTATGTTAGTGTTGAACGAAATAGTTTTTTTAACTTCATTTGACTATTATTTAAAATGGTTAACATGGTGAAACTTCATATTTTAGTCATTAGAACATACACTGCAAATATTAAATCAAATTTGAAATATTTCATTTTGTGTGTGAAAATGTTCAATTTCCAAAAGAACACAAATGAGCAATGAACCATTTGACATGAAAATTTCAATATTTTCAAATCGGCTAATATTTTTCTTGCATATTGGAGACTACTAAAAAGTCGAAGTTTCATTATAATATTCACTATAAATAATGGTCAAATGAAGTTTTGAGAATGACTTTTACTCGGTGTTATATTAGTGTTGAACAAAATAGTTTTTTTAACTTCATTTGACTATTATTTAAAATGGTTAACATGGTGAGAAACTTCATGTTTTAGTCATTAGAACATGCTACATAAATATTAGTGTAATTTGAAATGTTTCAATTTTTTTTTTGAAAATGGCCAATTTCAAAAGGGAACACCTATGGAATGATAGACCACTTTGACATGAAAATTTCCAAATTTTCAAAAACAGCTAATATTTTACAAGCATGTAGGAGAACTAACTTAAAAGGCAAGTTTCATTATGGTACCTATATAAATAATGGTCAAATGAAATTAACAAATCACTTTTACTCGTTGTTATGTTTAGTGTTGAACAAAATAGTTTGTTTAACTTCATTTGACTTTTAATTTAAAATACTTAACATGGTGAAACTTCAAGTTTGAGTCATTTCGAGCATGCTGCTTAAATATTAGTCAATTTGAAATGTTTCGTGATTTTTTATGAAAATGGACAATTTCCAAAGGGAACACCTATGGCAATGAACAATTTTGACATGAAAATTTCAAAATTTTCAAAAGGGCTAATATTTTACATCCATGTTGAAGACTACTAAAAGTCAAGTTTCATTATGATACCTCTATAAATAATGGTCAAATGAAGTTTTCAAATCACTTTTACTCCCTGTTATGTTAGTGTTGAACAAAATAGTTTTTTAACTTCATTTGACTATTATTTAAAATGGTTAACATAGTGAATCTTCATGTTTTAGTCATTCCGAACATGCTCGCCAAATATTAGTCAATTTGAAATGTTTCATTTTTTGTGAAAATGTTCAATTTCCAAAGGGAACACCAATGGCAATGAACCATTTTGAAATGAAAATTTCAATATTTTCAAATCGGCTAATATTTTACTTGCATATTGGAGACTACTAAAAAGTCAAGTTTCATTATGCTACCTACATAAATAATGGTCAAATGAAGTTTTCAAATCACTTTTACTCGGTGTTATGTTAGTGTTGAACAAAATAGTTTTTTTAACTTCATTTGACTATTATTTAAAATGGTTAACATGGTGAAACTTCATGTTTTAGTCATTACGAACATGCTCCAAATATTAGTCAATTTGAAATGTTTCATTTTTTGTGTGAAAATGTTCAATTTCCAAAGGGAACACAAATGGCAATGAACCATTTTGACATGAAAATTTCAATATTTTCAAATCGGCTAATATTTTACTTGCATATTGGAGACTACTAAAAAGTCAAGTTTCGTTATGCTACCTCTATAAATAATGGTCAAATGAAGTTTTCAAATCACTTTTACTCGGTGTTATGTTGGTGTTGAACAAAATAGTTTTTTTAACTTCATTTGACTATTATTTAAAATGGTTAACATGGTGAAACTTCATGTTTTAGTCATTCCGAACATGCTGCTAAATATTAGTCAATTTGAAATGTTTCATTTTTTGTGTGAAAATGTTCAATTTCCAAAGGGAACACCACATGGCAATGAACCATTTTGACATGAAAATTTCAATATTTTCAAATCGGCTAATATTTTTCTTGCATATTGGAGACTACAAAAAGTCAAGTTTCATTATGCTACCTCCATAAATAATTGTCAAATGAAGTTTTCAAATCACTTTTACTCGGTGTTATGTTAGTGTTCAACAAAATAGTTTTTTTAACTTCATTTGACTATTATTTAAAATGGTTAACATGGTGAAACTTCAATTTTGAGTCATTTCGAGCATGCCTGCAAAATATTAGTCAATTTGAAATGTTTCTATTTTTTTATGAAAATGGACAATTTCCAAAGGGGAACACCTATGGCAATGAACAATTTTGACATGAAAATTTCAAAATTTTCAAATGGGCTAATATTTTACATCCATGTTGGAGACTACTAAAAAGTCAAGTTTCATTATGATACCTCTATAAATAATGGTCAAATGAAGTTTTCAAATCACTTTTACTTCGGTGTTATGTTAGTGTTCAACAAAATAGTTTTTTAACTTCATTTTGACTATTATTTAAAATGGTTAACATAGTGAATCTTCATGTTTTAGTCATTCCGAACATGCTGCTCAAATATTAGTCAATTTGAAATGTTTCATTTTTTGTGTGAAAATGTTCAATTTCCAAAGGGATCACCAGATGGCAATGAACCATTTTGACATGAAAATTTCAATATTTTCAAATCGGCTAATATTTTTCTTGCATATTGGAGACTACTAAAAAGTCAAGTTTCATTATGGTACCTCTATAAATAATGGTCAAATGAAGTTTTGAAATCACTTTTACTCGGTGTTATGTTAGTGTTGAACAAAATAGTTTTTTTAACTTCATTTGACTATTATTTAAAATGCTGAACATGGTGAAACTTCATGTTTTAGTCATTCCGAACATGCTGCCAAATATTAGTCAATTTGAAATGTTTCAATTTTTTGAAAATGGCCAATTTCCAAAGGGAACACCTATGGCAATGAACCATTTTGACATGAAAATTTCCAAATTTTCAAAACGGCTAATATTTTACAAGCATGTAGGAGACTACTTAAAAGGCAAGTTTCATTATAGTACCTCTTATAAATAATGGTCAAATGAAATTAAAAATCACTTTTACTCGTTGTTATGTTAGTGTTGAACAAAATAGTTTGTTTAACTTCATTTGACTTTTATTTAAAATACTTAACATGGTGAAACTTCAATTTTGAGTCATTTCGAGCATGCACGCAAAATATTAGTCAATTTGAAATGTTTCTATTTTTTTATGAAAATGGACAATTTCCAAAGGGAACATCTATGGCAATGAACAATTTTGACATGAAAATTTCAAAATTTTCAAATGGGCTAATATTTTACATCCATGTTGGAGACTCTTAAAAAGTCAAGTTTCATTATGATACCTCTATAAATAATGGTCAAATGAAGTTTTCAAATCACTTTTACTCGGTGTTATGTTAGTGTTGAACAAAATAGTTTTTTTTAACTTCATTTGACTATTATTTAAAATGGTTAACATAGTGAATCTTCATGTTTTAGTCATTACGAACATGCTGCCAAATATTAGTCAATTTGAAATGTTTCATTTTTTGTGTGAAAATGTTCAATTTCCAAAGGGAACACCAATGGCAATGAACCATTTTGACATGAAAATTTCAATATTTTCAAATCGGCTAATATTTTTCTTGCATATTGGAGACTACTAAAAAGTCAAGTTTCATTATGGTACCTCTATAAATAATGGTCAAATGAAGTTTTCAAATCACTTTTACTCGGTGTTATGTTAGTGTTGAACAAAATAGTTTTTTAACTTCATTTGACTATTATTTAAAATGGTTAACATGGTCAAACTTCATGTTTTAGTCATTCGAACATACTGCCAAATATTAGTCAATTTGAAATGTTTCATTTTTTGTGTGAAAATGTTCAATTTCCAAAGGGATCACATATGGCAATGAACCATTTTGACATGAAAATTTCAATATTTTCAAATCGGCTAATATTTTTCTTGCATATTGGAGACTACTAAAAAGTCAAGTTTCATTATGGTACCTTTATAAATAATGGTCAAATGAAGTTTTGGAAATCACTTTTACTCGGTGTTATGTTAGTGTTGAACAAAATAGTTTTTTTAACTTCATTTGACTATTATTTAAAATGCTTAACATGGTGAAACTTCATGTTTTAGTCATTCCGAACATGCTGCCAAATATTAGTCAATTTCAAATGTTTCAATTTTTTTTTGAAAATGGCCAATTTCCAAAGGGAACACCTATGGCAATGAACCATTTTGACATGAAAATTTCCAAATTTTCAAAACGGCTAATATTTTACAAGCATGTAGGAGACTCAAAAGGCAAGTTTCATTATAGTACCTCTATAAATAATGGTCAAATGAAATTAAAAATCACTTTTACTCGTGGTTATGTTAGTGTTGAACAAAATAGTTTGTTTAACTTCATTTGACTTTTATTTAAAATGGTTAACATAGTTAATCTTCATGTTTTAGTCATTCCGAACATGCCTGCCAAATATTAGTCAATTTGAAATGTTTCATTTTTTGTGAAAATGTTCAATTTCCAAAGGGAACACCAATGGCAATGAACCATTTTGACATGAAAATTTCAATATTTTCAAATCGGCTAATATTTTTCTTGCATATTGGAGACTACTAAAAAGTCAAGTTTCATTATGGTACCTCTATAAATAATGGTCAAATGAAGTTTTCAAATCACTTTTACTCGGTGTTATGTTAGTGTTGAACAAAATAGTTTTTTTAACTTCATTTGACTATTATTTAAAATGGTTAACATGGTGAAACTTCATGTTTTAGTCATTCCGAACATGCACGCCCAAATATTAGTCAATTTGAAATGTTTCATTTTTTGTGTGAAAATGTTCAATTTCCAAAGGGATCACCAATGGCAATGAACCATTTTGACATGAAAATTTTAATATTTTCATATCGGCTAATATTTTACTTGCATATTGGAGACTACTAAAAAGTCAAGTTTCATTATGCTACCTCTATAAATAATGGTCAAATGAAGTTTTCAAATCACTTTTACTCGGTGTTATGTTAGTGTTGAACAAAATAGTTTTTTTTAACTTCATTTGACTATTATTTAAAATGGTTAACATGGTGAAACTTCATGTTTTAGTCATTCCGAACATGCACTTAAATATTAGTCAATTTGAAATGTTTCATTTTTTGTGTGAAAATGTTCAATTTCCAAAGGGATCACCAATGGCAATGAACCATTTTGACATGAAAATTTCAATATTTTCAAATCGGCTAATATTTTTCTTGCATATTGGAGACTACTAAAAAGTCAAGTTTCATTATGGTACCTCTATAAATAATGGTCAAATGAAGTTTTGAAATCACTTTTACTCGGTGTTATGTTAGTGTTGAACAAAATAGTTTTTTTAACTTCATTTGACTATTATTTAAAATGCTTAACATGGTGAAACTTCATGTTTTAGTCATTCCGAACATGCTTCGCAAATATTAGTCAATTTGAAATGTTTCAATTTTTTTTTTTTTGAAAATGGCCAATTTCCAAAGGGAACACCTATGGCAATGAACCATTTTGACATGAAAATTTCCAAATTTTCAAAACGGCTAATATTTTACAAGCATGTAGGAGACTGCTTAAAAGGCAAGTTTCATTATGGTACCTCTATAAATAATGGTCAAATGAAATTAAAAATCACTTTTACTCGTTGTTATGTTAGTGTTGAACAAAATAGTTTGTTTAACTTCATTTGACTTTTATTTAAAATACTTAACATGGTGAAACTTCAATTTTGAGTCATTTCGAGCATGCCCGCAAAATATTAGTGAATTTGAAATGTTTTATTTTTTTATGAAAATGGACAATTTCCAAGGGAACACCTATGGCAATGAACAATTTTGACATGAAAATTTCAAAATTTTCAAATGGGCTAATATTTTACATCCATGTTTGAGACTCTTAAAAAGTCAAGTTTCATTATGATACCTACTATAAATAATGGTCAAATGAAGTTTTCAAATCACTTTTACTCGGTGTTATGTTAGTGTTGAACAAAATAGTTTTTTTAACTTCATTTGACTATTATTTAAAATGGTTAACATAGTGAATCTTCATGTTTTAGTCATTCCGAACATGCGCAAATATTAGTCAATTTGAAATGTTTCATTTTTTGTGTGAAAATGTTCAATTTCCAAAGGGAACACCAATGGCAATGAACCATTTTGACATGAAAATTTCAATATTTTCAAATCGGCTAATATTTTTCTTGCATATTGGAGACTACTAAAAAGTCAAGTTTCATTATGGTACCTCCTTATAAATAATGGTCAAATGAAGTTTTCAAATCACTTTTACTCGGTGTTATGTTAGTGTTGAACAAAATAGTTTTTTTAACTTCATTTGACTATTATTTAAAATGGTTAACATGGTGAAACTTCATGTTTTAGTCATTCGAACATGCCTTCCAAATATTAGTCAATTTGAAATGTTTCATTTTTTGTGTGAAAATGTTCGAATTTCCAAAGGGATCACCAATGGCAATGAACCATTTTGACATGAAAATTTCAATATTTTCAAATCGGCTAATATTTTTCTTGCATATTGGAGACTACTAAAAAGTCAAGTTTCATTATGGTACCTTTATAAATAATGGTCAAATGAAGTTTTGAAATCACTTTTACTCGGTGTTATGTTAGTGTTGAACAAAATAGTTTTTTTAACTTCATTTGACTATTATTTAAAATGCTTAACATGGTGAAACTTCATGTTTTAGTCATTCCGAACATGCCTGCCAAATATTAGTCAATTTCAAATGTTTCAATTTTTTTTTGAAAATGGCCAATTTCCAAAGGGAACACCTATGGCAATGAACCATTTTGACATGAAAATTTCCAAATTTTCAAAACGGCTAATATTTTACAAGCATGTAGGAGACTGCTTAAAAGGCAAGTTTCATTATGGTACCTCTATAAATAATGGTCAAATGAAATTAAAAATCACTTTTACTCGTTGTTATGTTAGTGTTGAACAAAATAGTTTGTTTAACTTCATTTGACTTTTATTTAAAATGGTTAACATAGTTAATCTTCATGTTTTAGTCATTCCGAACATGCACATAAATATTAATCAATTTGAAATGTTTCATTTTTTATGTGAAAATGTTCAATTTCCAAAGGGAACACCAATGGCAATGAACCATTTTGACATGAAAATTTCAATATTTTCAAATCGGTAATATTTTTCTTGCATATTGGAGACTACTAAAAGTCAAGTTTCATTATGGTACCTCTATAAATAATGAGTCAAATGAAGTTTTCAAATCACTTTTACTCGGTGTTATGTTAGTGTTGAACAAAATAGTTTTTTTAACTTCATTTGACTATTATTTAAAATGGTTAACATGGTGAAACTTCATGTTTTAGTCATTACGAACATACTGCCAAATATTAGTCAATTTGAAATGTTTCATTTTTTGTGTGAAAATGTTCAATTTCCAAAGGGATCACCAATGGCAATGAACCATTTTGACATGAAAATTTCAATATTTTCAAATCGGCTAATATTTTTCTTGCATATTGGAGACTACTAAAAAGTCAAGTTTCATTATGGTACCTTTATAAATAATGGTCAAATGAAGTTTTGAAATCACTTTTACTCGGTGTTATGTTAGTGTTGAACAAAATAGTTTTTTTAACTTCATTTGACTATTATTTAAAATGCTTAACATGGTGAAACTTCATGTTTTAGTCATTCCGAACATGCCTGCCAAATATTAGTCAATTTCAAATGTTTCAATTTTTTTTTGAAAATGGCCAATTTCCAAAGGGAACACCTATGGCAATGAACCATTTTGACATGAAAATTTCCAAATTTTCAAAACGGCTAATATTTTACAAGCATGTAGGAGGCTGCTTAAAAGGCAAGTTTCATTATGGTACCTCTATAAATAATGGTCAAATGAAATTAAAAATCACTTTTACTCGTTGTTATGTTAGTGTTGAACAAAATAGTTTGTTTAACTTCATTTGACTTTTATTTAAAATGGTTAACATAGTTAATCTTCATGTTTTAGTCATTCCGAACATGCCTGCCAAATATTAATCAATTTGAAATGTTTCATTTTTTATGTGAAAATGTTCAATTTCCAAAGGGAACACCAATGGCAATGAACCATTTTGACATGAAAATTTCAATATTTTCAAATCGGTAATATTTTTCTTGCATATTGGAGACTACTAAAAAGTCAAGTTTCATTATGGTACCTCTATAAATAATGGTCAAATGAAGTTTTCAAATCACTTTTACTCGGTGTTATGTTAGTGTTGAACAAAATAGTTTTTTACTTCATTTGACTATTATTTAAAATGGTTAACATGGTGAAACTTCATGTTTTAGTCATTCCGAACATGCTCGCCAAATATTAGTCAATTTGAAATGTTTCATTTTTTGTGTGAAAATGTTCAATTTCCAAAGGGATCACCAATGGCAATGAACCATTTTGACATGAAAATTTCAATATTTTCAAATCGGCTAATATTTTTCTTGCATATTGGAGACTACTAAAAAGTCAAGTTTCATTATGGTACCTTTATAAATAATGGTCAAATGAAGTTTTGAAATCACTTTTACTCGGTGTTATGTTAGTGTTGAACAAAATAGTTTTTTTAACTTCATTTGACTATTATTTAAAATGCTTAACATGGTGAAACTTCATGTTTTAGTCATTCCGAACATGACTGCCAAATATTAGTCAATTTGAAATGTTTCATTTTTTGTGTGAAAATGTTCAATTTCCAAAGGGATCACCAATGGCAATGAACCATTTTGACATGAAAATTTTAATATTTTCATATCGGCTAATATTTTACTTGCATATTGGAGACTACTAAAAAGTCAAGTTTCATTATGCTACCTCTATAAATAATGGTCAAATGAAGTTTTCAAATCACTTTTACTCGGTGTTATGTTAGTGTTGAACAAAATAGTTTTTTTAACTTCATTTGACTATTATTTAAAATGGTTAACATGGTGAAACTTCATGTTTTAGTCATTCCGAACATGCTCACAATATTAGTCAATTTGAAATGTTTCATTTTTTGTGTGAAAATGTTCAATTTCCAAAGGGATCACCAATGGCAATGAACCATTTTGACATGAAAATTTCAATATTTTCAAATCGGCTAATATTTTTCTTGCATATTGGAGACTACTAAAAAGTCAAGTTTCATTATGGTACCTCTATAAATAATGGTCAAATTAAGTTTTGAAATCACTTTTACTCGGTGTAATGTTAGTGTTGAACAAAATAGTTTTTTCAACTTCATTTGACTATTATTTAAAATGCTTAACATGGTGAAACTTCATGTTTTAGTCATTCCGAACATGCCTGCCAAATATTAGTCAATTTGAAATGTTTCAATTTTTTTTTTTGAAAATGGCCAATTTCCAAAGGGAACACCTATGGCAATGAACCATTTTGACATGAAAATTTCCAAATTTTCAAAACGGCTAATATTTTACAAGCATGTAGGAGATCGCTTAAAAGGCAAGTTTCATTATGGTACCTCTATAAATAATGGTCAAATGAAATTAAAAATCACTTTTACTCGTTGTTATGTTAGTGTTGAACAAAATAGTTTGTTTAACTTCATTTGACTTTTATTTAAAATACTTAACATGGTGAAACTTCAATTTTGAGTCATTTCGAGCATGCACATGCAAAATATTAGTGAATTTGAAATGTTTCTATTTTTTTATGAAAATGGACAATTTCCAAAGGGAACACCTATGGCAATGAACAATTTTGACATGAAAATTTCAATATTTTCAAATCGGCTAATATTTTTCTTGCATATTGGAGACTACTAAAAAGTCAAGTTTCATTATGGTACCTTTATAAATAATGGTCAAATGAAGTTTTGAAATCACTTTTACTCGGTGTTATGTTAGTGTTGAACAAAATAGTTTTTTTAACTTCATTTGACTATTATTTAAAATGCTTAACATGGTGAAACTTCATGTTTTAGTCATTCCGAACATGCTCGCCAAATATTAGTCAATTTGAAATGTTTCATTTTTTGTGTGAAAATGTTCAATTTCCAAAGGGATCACCAATGGCAATGAACCATTTTGACATGAAAATTTCAATATTTTCAAATCGGCTAATATTTTTCTTGCATATTGGAGACTACTAAAAAGTCAAGTTTCATTATGGTACCTCTATAAATAATGGTCAAATTAAGTTTTGAAATCACTTTTACTCGGTGTTATGTTAGTGTTGAACAAAATAGTTTTTTTCACTTCATTTGACTATTATTTAAAATGCTTAACATGGTGAAACTTCATGTTTTAGTCATTCCGAACATGCCTGCCAAATATTAGTCAATTTGAAATGTTTCATTTTTTGTGTGAAAATGTTCAATTTCCAAAGGGAACACCAATGGCAATGAACCATTTTGACATGAAAATTTTAATATTTTCATATCGGCTAATATTTTACTTGCATATTGGAGACTACTAAAAAGTCAAGTTTCATTATGCTACCTCTATAAATAATGGTCAAATGAAGTTTTCAAATCACTTTTACTCGGTGTTATGTTAGTGTTGAACAAAATAGTTTTTTTAACTTCATTTGACTATTATTTAAAATGGTTAACATGGTGAAACTTCATGTTTTAGTCATTCGAACATGCACACAAATATTAGTCAATTTGAAATGTTTCATTTTTTGTGTGAAAATGTTCAATTTCCAAAGGGATCACCAATGGCAATGAACCATTTTGACATGAAAATTTCAATATTTTCAAATCGGCTAATATTTTTCTTGCATATTGGAGACTACTAAAAAGTCAAGTTTCATTATGGTACCTCTATAAATAATGGTCAAATTAAGTTTTGAAATCACTTTTACTCGGTGTTATGTTAGTGTTGAACAAAATAGTTTTTTTAACTTCATTTGACTATTATTTAAAATGCTTAACATGGTGAAACTTCATGTTTTAGTCATTCCGAACATACTCGCCAAATATTAGTCAATTTGAAATGTTTCAATTTTTTTTTTTTGAAAATGGCCAATTTCCAAAGGGAACACCTATGGCAATGAACCATTTTGACATGAAAATTTCCAAATTTTCAAAACGGCTAATATTTTACAAGCATGTAGGAGGCTAACTTTAAAAGGCAAGTTTCATTATGGTACCTCTATAAATAATGGTCAAATGAAATTAAAAATCACTTTTACTCGTTGTTATGTTAGTGTTGAACAAAATAGTTTGTTTAACTTCATTTGACTTTTATTTAAAATACTTAACATGGTGAAACTTCAATTTTGAGTCATTTCGAGCATGCCTGCAAAATATTAGTGAATTTGAAATGTTTCTATTTTTTTATGAAAATGGACAATTTCCAAAGGGAACACCTATGGCAATGAACAATTTTGACATGAAAATTTCAATATTTTCAAATCGGCTAATATTTTTCTTGCATATTGGAGACTACTAAAAAGTCAAGTTTCATTATGGTACCTTTATAAATAATGGTCAAATGAAGTTTTGAAATCACTTTTACTCGGTGTTATGTTAGTGTTGAACAAAATAGTTTTTTTAACTTCATTTGACTATTATTTAAAATGCTTAACATGGTGAAACTTCATGTTTTAGTCATTCCGAACATGCCTGCCAAATATTAGTCAATTTGAAATGTTTCATTTTTTGTGTGAAAATGTTCAATTTCCAAAGGGAACACCAATGGCAATGAACCATTTTGACATGAAAATTTTAATATTTTCATATCGGCTAATATTTTACTTGCATATTGGAGACTACTAAAAAGTCAAGTTTCATTATGCTACCTACATAAATAATGGTCAAATGAAGTTTTCAAATCACTTTTACTCGGTGTTATGTTAGTGTTGAACAAAATAGTTTTTTTAACTTCATTTGACTATTATTTAAAATGGTTAACATGGTGAAACTTCATGTTTTAGTCATTCCGAACATGCACCAAATATTAGTCAATTTGAAATGTTTCATTTTTTGTGTGAAAATGTTCAATTTCCAAAGGGATCACCAATGGCAATGAACCATTTTGACATGAAAATTTCAATATTTTCAAATCGGCTAATATTTTTCTTGCATATTGGAGACTACTAAAAAGTCAAGTTTCATTATGGTACCTTTATAAATAATGGTCAAATGAAGTTTTGAAATCACTTTTACTCGGTGTTATGTTAGTGTTGAACAAAATAGTTTTTTTAACTTCATTTGACTATTATTTAAAATGCTTAACATGGTGAAACTTCATGTTTTAGTCATTCCGAACATGCACTGCCAAATATTAGTCAATTTCAAATGTTTCAATTTTTTTTTGAAAATGGCCAATTTCCAAAGGGAACACCTATGGCAATGAACCATTTTGACATGAAAATTTCCAAATTTTCAAAACGGCTAATATTTTACAAGCATGTAGGAGACCGCTTAAAGGCAAGTTTCATTATGGTACCTCTATAAATAATGGTCAAATGAAATTAAAAATCACGTTTACTCGTTGTTATGTTAGTGTTGAACAAAATAGTTTGTTTAACTTCATTTGACTTTTATTTAAAATGGTTAACATAGTTAATCTTCATGTTTTAGTCATTCCGAACATGCCTGCCAAATATTAGTGAATTTGAAATGTTTCTATTTTTTTATGAAAATGGACAATTTCCAAAGGGAACACCTATGGCAATGAACAATTTTGACATGAAAATTTCAAAATTTTCAAATGGGCTAATATTTTACATCCGTGTTGGAGACTACTAAAAAGTCAAGTTTCATTATGATACCTCTATAAATAATGGTCAAATGAAGTTTTCAAATCACTTTTACTCGGTGTTATGTTAGTGTTGAACAAAATAGTTTTTTTAACTTCATTTGACTATTATTTAAAATGGTTAACATGGTGAAACTTCATGTTTTAGTCATTCCGAACATGCCTGCCAAATATTAGTCAATTTGAAATGTTTCATTTTTTGTGTGAAAATGTTCAATTTCCAAAGGGATCACCAATGGCAATGAACCATTTTGACATGAAAATTTCAATATTTTCAAATCGGGCTAATGTTTTTCTTGCATATTGGAGACTACTAAAAAGTCAAGTTTCATTATGGTACCTTTATAAATAATGGTCAAATGAAGTTTTGAAATCACTTTTACTCGGTGTTATGTTAGTGTTGAACAAAATAGTTTTTTTAACTTCATTTGACTATTATTTAAAATGCTTAACATGGTGAAACTTCATGTTTTAGTCATTCCGAACATGCACGCCAAATATTAGTCAATTTGAAATGTTTCATTTTTTGTGTGAAAATGTTCAATTTCCAAAGGGATCACCAATGGCAATGAACCATTTTGACATGAAAATTTTAATATTTTCATATCGGCTAATATTTTACTTGCATATTGGAGACTACTAAAAAGTCAAGTTTCATTATGCTACCTCTATAAATAATGGTCAAATGAAGTTTTCAAATCACTTTTACTCGGTGTTATGTTAGTGTTGAACAAAATAGTTTTTTTAACTTCATTTGACTATTATTTAAAATGGTTAACATGGTGAAACTTCATGTTTTAGTCATTCGAACATGCTCGCCAAATATTAGTCAATTTGAAATGTTTCATTTTTTGTGTGAAAATGTTCAATTTCCAAAGGGATCACCAATGGCAATGAACCATTTTGACATGAAAATTTCAATATTTTCAAATCGGCTAATATTTTTCTTGCATATTGGAGACTACTAAAAAGTCAAGTTTCATTATGGTACCTCTATAAATAATGGTCAAATTAAGTTTTGAAATCACTTTTACTCGGTGTTATGTTAGTGTTGAACAAAATAGTTTTTTTAACTTCATTTGACTATTATTTAAAATGCTTAACATGGTGAAACTTCATGTTTTAGTCATTCCGAACATGCACGCCAAATATTAGTCAATTTGAAATGTTTCAATTTTTTTTTGAAAATGGCCAATTTCCAAAGGGAACACCTATGGCAATGAACCATTTTGACATGAAAATTTCCAAATTTTCAAAACGGCTAATATTTTACAAGCATGTAGGAGACTGCTTAAAAGGCAAGTTTCATTATGGTACCTCTATAAATAATGGTCAAATGAAATTAAAAATCACTTTTACTCGTTGTTATGTTAGTGTTGAACAAAATAGTTTGTTTAACTTCATTTGACTTTTATTTAAAATACTTAACATGGTGAAACTTCAATTTTGAGTCATTTCGAGCATGCCTGCAAAATATTAGTGAATTTGAAATGTTTCTATTTTTTTATGAAAATGGACAATTTCCAAAGGGAACACCTTTATGGCAATGAACAATTTTGACATGAAAATTTCAAAATTTTCAAATGGGCTAATATTTTACATCCATGTTGGAGACTACTAAAAAGTCAAGTTTCATTATGATACCTCTATAAATAATGGTCAAATGAAGTTTTCAAATCACTTTTACTCGGTGTTATGTTAGTGTTGAACAAAATAGTTTTTTTAACTTCATTTGACTATTATTTAAAATGGTTAACATAGTGAATCTTCATGTTTTAGTCATTCCGAACATCCTTCCAAATATTAGTCAATTTGAAATGTTTCATTTTTTGTGTGAAAATGTTCAATTTCCAAAGGGAACACCAATGGCAATGAACCATTTTGACATGAAAATTTCAATATTTTCAAATCGGCTAATATTTTTCTTGCATATTGGAGACTACTAAAAAGTCAAGTTTCATTATGGTACCTCTATAAATAATGGTCAAATGAAGTTTTCAAATCACTTTTACTCGGTGTTATGTTAGTGTTGAACAAAATAGTTTTTTTAACTTCATTTGACTATTATTTAAAATGGTTAACATGGTGAAACTTCATGTTTTAGTCATTCCGAACATGCCTGCCAAATATTAGTCAATTTGAAATGTTTCATTTTTTGTGTGAAAATGTTCAATTTCCAAAGGGATCACCAATGGCAATGAACCATTTTGACATGAAAATTTCAATATTTTCAAATCGGCTAATATTTTTCTTGCATATTGGAGACTACTAAAAAGTCAAGTTTCATTATGGTACCTTTATAAATAATGGTCAAATGAAGTTTTGAAATCACTTTTACTCGGTGTTATGTTAGTGTTGAACAAAATAGTTTTTTTTAACTTCATTTGACTATTATTTAAAATGCTTAACATGGTGAAACTTCATGTTTTAGTCATTCCGAACATGCTCAGCCAAATATTAGTCAATTTCAAATGTTTCAATTTTTTTTTGAAAATGGCCAATTTCCAAAGGGAACACCTATGGCAATGAACCATTTTGACATGAAAATTTCCAAATTTTCAAAACGGCTAATATTTTACAAGCATGTAGAGACCGCTTAAAAGGCAAGTTTCATTATGGTACCTCTATAAATAATGGTCAAATGAAATTAAAAATCACGTTTACTCGTTGTTATGTTAGTGTTGAACAAAATAGTTTGTTTAACTTCATTTGACTTTTATTTAAAATGGTTAACATAGTTAATCTTCATGTTTTAGTCATTCCGAACATGCCTGCCAAATATTAATCAATTTGAAATGTTTCATTTTTTATGTGAAAATGTTCAATTTCCAAAGGGAACACCAATGGCAATGAACCATTTTGACATGAAAATTTCAATATTTTCAAATCGGTAATATTTTTCTTGCATATTGGGAGACTACTAAAAAGTCAAGTTTCATTATGGTACCTCTATAAATAATGGTCAAATGAAGTTTTCAAATCACTTTTACTCGGTGTTATGTTAGTGTTGAACAAAATAGTTTTTTTTAACTTCATTTGACTATTATTTAAAATGGTTAACATGGTGAAACTTCATGTTTTAGTCATTCCGAACATGCCTGCCAAATATTAGTCAATTTGAAATGTTTCATTTTTTGTGTGAAAATGTTCAATTTCCAAAGGGATCACCAATGGCAATGAACCATTTTGACATGAAAATTTCAATATTTTCAAATCGGCTAATATTTTTCTTGCATATTGGAGACTACTAAAAAGTCAAGTTTCATTATGGTACCTTTATAAATAATGGTCAAATGAAGTTTTGAAATCACTTTTACTCGGTGTTATGTTAGTGTTGAACAAAATAGTTTTTTTAACTTCATTTGACTATTATTTAAAATGCTTAACATGGTGAAACTTCATGTTTTAGTCATTCCGAACATGCTCGCCAAATATTAGTCAATTTGAAATGTTTCAATTTTTTTTGAAAATGGCCAATCTCCAAAGGGAACACCTATGGCAATGAACCATTTTGACATGAAAATTTCCAAATTTTCAAAACGGCTAATATTTTACAAGCATGTACGAGAGCTACTTAAAAGGCAAGTTTCATTATGGCACCTCTATAAATAATGGTCAAATGAAATTAAAAATCACTTTTACTCGGTGTTATGTTAGTGTTGAACAAAATAGTTTGTTTAACTTCATTTGACTTTTATTTAAAATACTTAACATGGTGAAACTTCAATTTTGAGTCATTTCGAGCATGCCTGCAAAATATTAGTCAATTTGAAATGTTTCTATTTTTTTATGAAAATGGACAATTTCCAAAGGGAACACCTATGGCAATGAACAATTTTGACATGAAAATTTCAAAATTTTCAAATGGGCTAATATTTTACATCCATGTTGGAGACTACTAAAAAGTCAAGTTTCATTATGATACCTCTATAAATAATGGTCAAATGAAGTTTTGAAATCACTTTTACTCGGTGTTATGTTAGTGTTGAACAAAATTGTTTTTTTAACTTCATTTGACTATTATTTAAAATGGTTAACATGGTGAAACTTCATGTTTTAGTCATTCCGAACATGCACCGCCAAATATTAGTCAATTTGAAATGTTTCATTTTTTGTGTGAAAATGTTCAATTTCCAAAGGGATCACCAATGGCAATGAACCATTTTGACATGAAAATTTCAATATTTTCAAATCGGCTAATATTTTTCTTGCATATTGGAGACTACTAAAAAGTCAAGTTTCATTATGGTACCTTTATAAATAATGGTCAAATGAAGTTTTGAAATCACTTTTACTCGGTGTTATGTTAGTGTTGAACAAAATAGTTTTTTTAACTTCATTTGACTATTATTTAAAATGCTTAACATGGTGAAACTTCATGTTTTAGTCATTCCGAACATGCCTGCCAAATATTAGTCAATTTGAAATGTTTCAATTTTTTTTTGAAAATGGCCAATCTCCAAAGGGAACACCTATGGCAATGAACCATTTTGACATGAAAATTTCCAAATTTTCAAAACGGCTAATATTTTACAAGCATGTACGAGACTGCTTAAAAGGCAAGTTTCATTATGGCACCTCTATAAATAATGGTCAAATGAAATTAAAAATCACTTTTACTCGGTGTTATGTTAGTGTTGAACAAAATAGTTTGTTTAACTTCATTTGACTTTTATTTAAAATACTTAACATGGTGAAACTTCAATTTTGAGTCATTTCGAGCATGCACCGCAAAATATTAGTCAATTTGAAATGTTTCTATTTTTTTATGAAAATGGACAATTTCCAAAGGGAACACCTATGGCAATGAACAATTTTGACATGAAAATTTCAAAATTTTCAAATGGGCTAATATTTTACATCCATGTTGGAGACTACTAAAAAGTCAAGTTTCATTATGATACCTCTATAAATAATGCTCAAATGAAGTTTTCAAATCACTTTTACTCGGTGTTATGTTAGTGTTGAACAAAATAGTTTTTTTAACTTCATTTGACTATTATTTAAAATGGTTAACATAGTGAATCTTCATGTTTTAGTCATTCCGAACATGCCTGCCAAATATTAGTCAATTTGAAATGTTTCATTTTTTGTGTGAAAATGTTCAATTTCCAAAGGGATCACCAATGGCAATGAACCATTTTGACATGAAAATTTCAATATTTTCAAATCGGCTAATATTTTTTCTTGCATATTGGAGACTACTAAAAAGTCAAGTTTCATTATGGTACCTTTATAAATAATGGTCAAATGAAGTTTTGAAATCACTTTTACTCGGTGTTATGTTAGTGTTGAACAAAATAGTTTTTTTAACTTCATTTGACTATTATTTAAAATGCTTAACATGGTGAAACTTCATGTTTTAGTCATTCCGAACATGCTGCCAAAATATTAGTCAATTTGAAATGTTTCAATTTTTTTTTGAAAATGGCCAATCTCCAAAGGGAACACCTATGGCAATGAACCATTTTGACATGAAAATTTCCAAATTTTCAAAACGGCTAATATTTTACAAGCATGTACGGAAGTGGCTTAAAAGGCAAGTTTCATTATGGCACCTCTATAAATAATGGTCAAATGAAATTAAAAATCACTTTTACTCGGTGTTATGTTAGTGTTGAACAAAATAGTTTGTTTAACTTCATTTGACTTTTATTTAAAATACTTAACATGGTGAAACTTCAATTTTGAGTCATTTCGAGCATGCACGCAAAATATTAGTCAATTTGAAATGTTTCTATTTTTTTATGAAAATGGACAATTTCCAAAGGGAACACCTATGGCAATGAACAATTTTGACATGAAAATTTCAAAATTTTCAAATGGGCTAATATTTTACATCCATGTTGGAGACTACTAAAAAGTCAAGTTTCATTATGATACCTCTATAAATAATGCTCAAATGAAGTTTTCAAATCACTTTTACTCGGTGTTATGTTAGTGTTGAACAAAATAGTTTTTTTAACTTCATTTGACTATTATTTAAAATGGTTAACATAGTGAATCTTCATGTTTTAGTCATTCCGAACATGCACGCTAAATATTAGTCAATTTGAAATGTTTCATTTTTTTGTGTGAAAATGTTCAATTTCCAAAGGGATCACCAATGGCAATGAACCATTTTGACATGAAAATTTCAATATTTTCAAATCGGCTAATATTTTTCTTGCATATTGGAGACTACTAAAAAGTCAAGTTTCATTATGGTACCTTTATAAATAATGGTCAAATGAAGTTTTGAAATCACTTTTACTCGGTGTTATGTTAGTGTTGAACAAAATAGTTTTTTTAACTTCATTTGACTATTATTTAAAATGCTTAACATGGTGAAACTTCATGTTTTAGTCATCCGAACATGCCTGCCAAATATTAGTCAATTTGAAATGTTTCAATTTTTTTTTGAAAATGGCCAATCTCCAAAGGGAACACCTATGGCAATGAACCATTTTGACATGAAAATTTCCAAATTTTCAAAACGGCTAATATTTTACAAGCATGTACGAGACTGCTTAAAAGGCAAGTTTCATTATGGCACCTCTATAAATAATGGTCAAATGAAATTAAAAATCACTTTTACTCGTTGTTATGTTAGTGTTGAACAAAATATTTTGTTTAACTTCATTTGACTTTTATTTAAAATACTTAACATGGTGAAACTTCAATTTTGAGTCATTTCGAGCATGCACATAAAATATTAGTCAATTTGAAATGTTTCTATTTTTTTATGAAAATGGACAATTTCCAAAGGGAACACCTATGGCAATGAACAATTTTGACATGAAAATTTCAAAATTTTCAAATGGGCTAATATTTTACATCCATGTTGGAGACTACTAAAAAGTCAAGTTTCATTATGATACCTCTATAAATAATGCTCAAATGAAGTTTTCAAATCACTTTTACTCGGTGTTATGTTAGTGTTGAACAAAATAGTTTTTTTAACTTCATTTGACTATTATTTAAAATGGTTAACATAGTGAATCTTCATGTTTTAGTCATTCCGAACATGCACACGCCAAATATTAGTCAATTTGAAATGTTTCATTTTTTGTGTGAAAATGTTCAATTTCCAAAGGGAACACCAATGGCAATGAACCATTTTGACATGAAAATTTTAATATTTTCAAATCGGCTAATATTTTTCTTGCATATTGGAGACTACTAAAAAGTCAAGTTTCATTATGGTACCTCTATAAATAATGGTCAAATGAAGTTTTCAAATCACTTTTACTCGGTGTTATGTTAGTGTTGAACAAAATAGTTTTTTTAACTTCATTTGACTATTATTTAAAATGGTTAACATGGTGAAACTTCATGTTTTAGTCATTCCGAACATGCTGCCAAATATTAGTCAATTTGAAATGTTTCATTTTTTGTGTGAAAATGTTCAATTTCCAAAGGGATCACCAATGGCAATGAACCATTTTGACATGAAAATTTCAATATTTTCAAATCGGCTAATATTTTTCTTGCATATTGGAGACTACTAAAAAGTCAAGTTTCATTATGGTACCTTTATAAATAATGGTCAAATGAAGTTTTGAAATCACTTTTACTCGGTGTTATGTTAGTGTTGAACAAAATAGTTTTTTTAACTTCATTTGACTATTATTTAAAATGCTTAACATGGTGAAACTTCATGTTTTAGTCATTCCGAACATGCCTGCCAAATATACACAATTTGAAATGTTTCAATTTTTTTTTGAAAATGGCCAATTTCCAAAGGGAACACCTATGGCAATGAACCATTTTGACATGAAAATTTCCAAATTTTCAAAACTGCTAATATTTTACAAGCATGTAGGAGAGCGCTAAAAGGCAAGTTTCATTATGGTACCTCTATAAATAATGGTCAAATGAAATTAAAAATCACTTTTACTCGTTGTTATGTTAGTGTTGAACAAAATAGTTTGTTTAACTTCATTTGACTTTTATTTAAAATACTTAACATGGTGAAACTTCAATTTTGAGTCATTTCGAGCATGCTCGCAAAATATTAGTCAATTTGAAATGTTTCTATTTTTTTATGAAAATGGACAATTTCCAAAGGGGAACACCTATGGCAATGAACAATTTTGACATGAAAATTTCAAAATTTTCAAATGGGCTAATATTTTACATCCATGTTGGAGACTACTAAAAAGTCAAGTTTCATTATGATACCTCTATAAATAATGGTCTAATGAAGTTTTCAAATCACTTTTACTCGGTGTTATGTTAGTGTTGAACAAAATAGTTTTTTTAACTTCATTTGACTATTATTTAAAATGGTTAACATAGTGAATCTTCATGTTTTAGTCATTCCGAACATGCACATGCCAAATATTAGTCAATTTGAAATGTTTCATTTTTTGTGTGAAAATGTTCAATTTCCAAAGGGAACACCAATGGCAATGAACCATTTTGACATGAAAATTTCAATATTTTCAAATCGGCTAATATTTTACTTGCATATTGGAGACTACTAAAAAGTCAAGTTTCATTATGCTACCTCTATAAATAATGGTCAAATGAAGTTTTCAAATCACTTTTACTCGGTGTTATGTTAGTGTTGAACAAAATAGTTTTTTTAACTTCATTTGACTATTATTTAAAATGGTTAACATGGTGAAACTTCATGTTTTAGTCATTTCGAACATGCACACTGCCAAATATTAGTCAATTTGAAATGTTTCATTTTTTGTGTGAAAATGTTCAATTTCCAAAGGGAACACCAATGGCAATGAACCATTTTGACATGAAAATTTCAATATTTTCAAATCGGCTAATATTTTTCTTGCATATTGGAGACTACTAAAAAGTCAAGTTTCATTATGGTACCTCTATAAATAATGGTCAAATGAAGTTTTGAAATCACCGTTACTCGGTGTTATGTTAGTGTTGAACAAAATAGTTTTTTTAACTTCATTTGACTATTATTTAAAATGCTTAACATGGTGAAACTTCATGTTTTAGTCATTCCGAACATGCCTGCCAAATATTAGTCAATTTCAAATGTTTCAATTTTTTTTTGAAAATGGCCAATTTCCAAAGGGAACACCTATGGCAATGAACCATTTTGACATGAAAATTTCCAAATTTTCAAAACGGCTAATATTTTACAAGCATGTAGGAGGCTCGCTTAAAAGGCAAGTTTCATTATGGTACCTCTATAAATAATGGTCAAATGAAATTAAAAATCACTTTTACTTGTTGTTATGTTAGTGTTGAACAAAATAGTTTGTTTAACTTCATTTGACTTTTATTTAAAATACTTAACATGGTGAAACTTCAATTTTGAGTCATTTCGAGCATGCTTGCAAAATATTAGTCAATTTGAAATGTTTCTATTTTTTTATGAAAATGGACAATTTCCAAAGGGAACACCAATGGCAATGAACCATTTTGACATGAAAATTTCAATATTTTCAAATCGGCTAATATTTTACTTGCATATTGGAGACTACTAAAAAGTCAAGTTTCATTATGGTACCTCTATAAATAATGGTCAAATGAAGTTTTGAAATCACTTTTATTCGGTGTTATGTTAGTGTTGAACAAAATAGTTTTTTTAACTTCATTTGAGTTTTATTTAAAATGCTTAACATGGTGAAACTTCAATTTTGAGTCATTCCGAGCTTGCCTGATAAATATTAGTCAATTTGAAATGTTTCTATTTTTTTTATGAAAATGGACAATTGCCAAAGGGATTAACCTATTGCAATGAACCATTTTGGCATGAAAATTTACAAATTTTCAAATGGGCTAATATTTTACAAGCATGTAGGAGGCTTTAAAAGGCAAGTTTCATTATGGTACCTCTATAAATAATGGTCAAATGAAGATAAAAATCACTTTTACTCGGTGTTATGTTAGTGTTGAACAAAATAGTTTTTTTAACTTCATTTGACTATTATTTAAAATGCTTAACATTGTGACACTTCATGTTTTAGTCATTCCGAACATGCCTACCAAATATTAGTCAATTTGAAATGTTTCAATTTTTTTGTGAAAATGGTCAATTTCCAAAGGGAACACCAATGGCAATGAACCATTTTGACATGAAAATTTCAATATTTTCAAATCGGCTAATATTTTACTTGCATATTGGAGACTACTAAAAAGTCAAGTTTCATTATGGTACCTCTATAAATAATGGTCAAATGAAGTTTTGAAATCACTTTTACTCGGTGTTATGTTAGTGTTGAACAAAATAGTTTTTTTAACTTCATTTGACTATTATTTAAAATGCTTAACATGGTGAAACTTCATGTTTTAATCATTCCGAACATGCACGCCAAATATTAGTCAATTTGAAATGTTTCAATTTTTTTTTGAAAATGGCCAATTTCCAAAGGGAACACCTATGGCAATGAACCATTTTGACATGAAAATTTCCAAAGTTTCAAAACGGCTAATATTTTACAAGCATGTAGGAGACTGCTTAAAAGGCAAGTTTCATTATGGTACCTCTATAAATAATGGTCAAATGAAATTAAAAATCACTTTTACTTGTTGTTATGTTAGTGTTGAACAAAATAGTTTGTTTAACTTCATTTGACTTTTATTTAAAATACTTAACATGGTGAAACTTCAATTTTGAGTCATTTCGAGCATGCTTGCAAAATATTAGTCAATTTGAAATGTTTCTATTTTTTTATGAAAATGGACAATTTCCAAAGGGAACACCAATGGCAATGAACCATTTTGACATGAAAATTTCAATATTTTGAAATCGGCTAATATTTTACTTGCATATTGGAGACTACTAAAAAGTCAAGTTTCATTATGGTACCTCTATAAATAATGGTCAAATGAAGTTTTGAAATCACTTTTATTCGGTGTTATGTTAGTGTTGAACAAAATAGTTTTTTTAACTTCATTTGAGTTTTATTTAAAATGCTTAACATGGTGAAACTTCAATTTTGAGTCATTCCGAGCTTGCCTGATAAATATTAGTCAATTTGAAATGTTTCTATTTTTTTTTATGAAAATGGACAATTGCCAAAGGGATTAACCTATTGCAATGAACCATTTTGGCATGAAAATTTACAAATTTTCAAATGGGCTAATATTTTACAAGCATGTAGGAGATCGCTTAAAAGGCAAGTTTCATTATGGTACCTCTATAAATAATGGTCAAATGAAGATAAAAATCACTTTTACTCGGTGTTATGTTAGTGTTGAACAAAATAGTTTTTTTAACTTCATTTGACTATTATTTAAAATGCTTAACATTGTGACACTTCATGTTTTAGTCATTCCGAACATGCCTACCAAATATTAGTCAATTTGAAATGTTTCAATTTTTTTGTGAAAATGGTCAATTTCCAAAGGGAACACCAATGGCAATGAACCATTTTGACATGAAAATTTCAATATTTTCAAATCGGCTAATATTTTACTTGCATATTGGAGACTACTAAAAAGTCAAGTTTCATTATGGTACCTCTATAAATAATGGTCAAATGAAGTTTTGAAATCACTTTTACTCGGTGTTATGTTAGTGTTGAACAAAATAGTTTTTTTAACTTCATTTGACTATTATTTAAAATGCTTAACATGGTGAAACTTCATGTTTTAATCATTCCGAACATGCCTGCCAAATATTAGTCAATTTGAAATGTTTCAATTTTTTTTTTGAAAATGGCCAATTTCCAAAGGGAACACCTATGGCAATGAACCATTTTGACATGAAAATTTCCAAATTTTCAAAACGGCTAATATTTTACAAGCATGTAGGAGATCGCTTAAAAGGCAAGTTTCATTATGGTACCTCTATAAATAATGGTCAAATGAAATTAAAAATCACTTTAACTCGTTGTTATGTTAGTGTTGAACAAAATAGTTTGTTTAACTTCATTTGACTTTTATTTAAAATACTTAACATGGTGAAACTTCAATTTTGAGTCATTTCGAGCATGCCTGCAAAATATTAGTCAATTTGAAATGTTTCTATTTTTTTATGAAAATGGACAATTTCCAAAGGGGAACACCTATGGCAATGAACAATTTTGACATGAAAATTTCAAAATTTTCAAATGGGCTAATATTTTACATCCATGTTGGAGACTACTAAAAAGTCAAGTTTCATTATGATACCTCTATAAATAATGGTCAAATGAAGTTTTCAAATCACTTTTACTCGGTGTTATGTTAGTGTTGAACAAAATAGTTTTTTTAACTTCATTTGACTATTATTTAAAATGGTTAACATAGTGAATCTTCATGTTTTAGTCATTCCGAACATGCTCGCTAAATATTAGTCAATTTGAAATGTTTCATTTTTTGTGTGAAAATGTTCAATTTCCAAAGGGAACACCAATGGCAATGAACCATTTTGACATGAAAATTTCAATATTTTCAAATCGGCTAATATTTTACTTGCATATTGGAGACTACTAAAAAGTCAAGTTTCATTATGCTACCTCTATAAATAATGGTCAAATGAAGTTTTCAAATCACTTTTACTCGGTGTTATGTTAGTGTTGAACAAAATAGTTTTTTTAACTTCATTTGACTATTATTTAAAATGGTTAACATGGTGAAACTTCATGTTTTAGTCATTCCGAACATGCACGTAAATATTAGTCAATTTGAAATGTTTCATTTTTTGTGTGAAAATGTTCAATTTCCAAAGGGAACACCAATGGCAATGAACCATTTTGACATGAAAATTTCAATATTTTCAAATCGGCTAATATTTTTCTTGCATATTGGAGACTACTAAAAAGTCAAGTTTCATTATGGTACCTCTATAAATAATGGTCAAATGAAGTTTTGAAATCACTTTTACTCGGTGTTATGTTAGTGTTGAACAAAATTGTTTTTTTAACTTCATTTGACTATTATTTAAAATGCTTAACATGGTGAAACTTCATGTTTTAGTCATTCCGAACATGCCTGCCAAATATTAGTCAATTTGAAATGTTTCATTTTTTGTGTGAAAATGTTCAATTTCCAAAGGGAACACCAATGGCAATGAACCATTTTGACATGAAAATTTCCAAATTTTCAAATCGGCTAATATTTTTCTTGCATATTGGAGACTACTAAAAAGTCAAGTTTCATTATGGTACCTCTATAAATAATGGTCAAATGAAGTTTTGAAATCACTTTTACTCGGTGTTATGTTAGTGTTGAACAAAATTGTTTTTTTAACTTCATTTGACTATTATGTAAAATGCTTAACATGGTGAAACTTCATGTTTTAGTCATTCTGAACATGCCTGCTAAATATTAGTCAATTTGAAATGTTTCAATTTTTTTTTTGAAAATGGCCAATTTCCAAAGGGAACACCTATGGCAATGAACCATTTTGACATGAAAATTTCCAAATTTTCAAAACGGCTAATATTTTACAAGCATGTAGTAGGCTCGCTTAAAAGGCAAGTTTCATTATGGTACCTCTATAAATAATGGTCAAATGAAATTAAAAATCACTTTAACTCGTTGTTATGTTAGTGTTGAACAAAATAGTTTGTTTAACTTCATTTGACTTTTATTTAAAATACTTAACATGGTGAAACTTCAATTTTGAGTCATTTCGAGCATGCACATAAAATATTAGTCAATTTGAAATGTTTCTATTTTTTTATGAAAATGGACAATTTCCAAAGGGGAACACCTATGGCAATGAACAATTTTGACATGAAAATTTCAAAATTTTCAAATGGGCTAATATTTTACATCCATGTTGGAGACTACTAAAAAGTCAAGTTTCATTATGATACCTCTATAAATAATGGTCAAATGAAGTTTTCAAATCACTTTTACTCGGTGTTATGTTAGTGTTGACCAAAATAGTTTTTTTAACTTCATTTGACTATTATTTAAAATGGTTAACATAGTGAATCTTCATGTTTTAGTCATTCCGAACATGCACGCCAAATATTAGTCAATTTGAAATGTTTCATTTTTTGTGTGAAAATGTTCAATTTCCAAAGGGAACACCAATGGCAATGAACCATTTTGACATGAAAATTTCAATATTTTCAAATCGGCTAATATTTTACTTGCATATTGGAGACTACTAAAAAGTCAAGTTTCATTATGCTACCTCTATAAATAATGGTCAAATGAAGTTTTGAAATCACTTTTACTCGGTGTTATGTTAGTGTTGAACAAAATAGTTTTTTTAACTTCATTTGACTATTATTTAAAATGGTTAACATGGTGAAACTTCATGTTTTAGTCATTCCGAACATGCACCAAATATTAGTCAATTTGAAATGTTTCATTTTTTGTGTGAAAATGTTCAATTTCCAAAGGGAACACCAATGGCAATGAACCATTTTGACATGAAAATTTCAATATTTTCAAATCGGCTAATATTTTTCTTGCATATTGGAGACTACTAAAAAGTCAAGTTTCATTATGGTACCTCTATAAATAATGGTCAAATGAAGTTTTGAAATCACTTTTACTCGGTGTTATGTTAGTGTTGAACAAAATTGTTTTTTTAACTTCATTTGACTATTATTTAAAATGCTTAACATGGTGAAACTTCATGTTTTAGTCATTCTGAACATGCACGCCAAATATTAGTCAATTTGAAATGTTTCATTTTTTGTGTGAAAATGTTCAATTTCCAAAGGGAACACCAATGGCAATGAACCATTTTGACATGAAAATTTCAATATTTTCAAATCGGCTAATATTTTACTTGCATATTGGAGACTACTAAAAAGTCAAGTTTCATTATGCTACCTCAATAAATAATGGTCAAATGAAGTTTTGAAATCACTTTTACTCGGTGTTATGTTAGTGTTGAACAAAATAGTTTTTTTAACTTCATTTGACTATTATTTAAAATGGTTAACATGGTGAAACTTCATGTTTTAGTCATTCCGAACATGCTCTGCCAAATATTAGTCAATTTGAAATGTTTCATTTTTTGTGTGAAAATGTTCAATTTCCAAAGGGAACACCAATGGCAATGAACCATTTTGACATGAAAATTTCAATATTTTCAAATCGGCTAATATTTTTCTTGCATATTGGAGACTACTAAAAAGTCAAGTTTCATTATGGTACCTCTATAAATAATGGTCAAATGAAGTTTTGAAATCACTTTTATTCGGTGTTATGTTAGTGTTGAACAAAATAGTTTTTTTAACTTCATTTGAGTTTTATTTAAAATGCTTAACATGGTGAAACTTCAATTTTGAGTCATTCCGAGCTTGCCTGATAAATATTAGTCAATTTGAAATGTTTCTATTTTTTTATGAAAATGGACAATTGCCAAAGGGATTAACCTATTGCAATGAACCATTTTGGCATGAAAATTTACAAATTTTCAAATGGGCTAATATTTTACAAGCATGTAGGAGACTGCTTAAAAGGCAAGTTTCATTATGGTACCTCTATAAATAATGGTCAAATGAAGATAAAAATCACTTTTACTCGGTGTTATGTTAGTGTTGAACAAAATAGTTTTTTTAACTTCATTTGACTATTATTTAAAATGCTTAACATTGTGACACTTCATGTTTTAGTCATTCCGAACATGCCTACCAAATATTAGTCAATTTGAAATGTTTCAATTTTTTTGTGAAAATGGTCAATTTCCAAAGGGAACACCAATGGCAATGAACCATTTTGACATGAAAATTTCAATATTTTCAAATCGGCTAATATTTTACTTGCATATTGGAGACTACTAAAAAGTCAAGTTTCATTATGGTACCTCTATAAATAATGGTCAAATGAAGTTTTGAAATCACTTTTACTCGGTGTTATGTTAGTGTTGAACAAAATAGTTTTTTTAACTTCATTTGACTATTATTTAAAATGCTTAACATGGTGAAACTTCATGTTTTAATCATTCCGAACATGCCTGCCAAATATTAGTCAATTTGAAATGTTTCAATTTTTTTTTGAAAATGGCCAATTTCCAAAGGGAACACCTATGGCAATGAACCATTTTGACATGAAAATTTCCAAATTTTCAAAACGGCTAATATTTTACAAGCATGTAGGAGACTGCTTAAAAGGCAAGTTTCATTATGGTACCTCTATAAATAATGGTCAAATGAAATTAAAAATCACTTTAACTCGTTGTTATGTTAGTGTTGAACAAAATAGTTTGTTTAACTTCATTTGACTTTTATTTAAAATACTTAACATGGTGAAACTTCAATTTTGAGTCATTTCGAGCATGCCTGCAAAATATTAGTCAATTTGAAATGTTTCTATTTTTTTATGAAAATGGACAATTTCCAAAGGGGAACACCTATGGCAATGAACAATTTTGACATGAAAATTTCAAAATTTTCAAATGGGCTAATATTTTACATCCATGTTGGAGACTACTAAAAAGTCAAGTTTCATTATGATACCTCTATAAATAATGGTCAAATGAAGTTTTCAAATCACTTTTACTCGGTGTTATGTTAGTGTTGAACAAAATAGTTTTTTTAACTTCATTTGACTATTATTTAAAATGGTTAACATAGTGAATCTTCATGTTTTAGTCATTCCGAACATGCACGCCAAATATTAGTCAATTTGAAATGTTTCATTTTTTGTGTGAAAATGTTCAATTTCCAAAGGGAACACCAATGGCAATGAACCATTTTGACATGAAAATTTCAATATTTTCAAATCGGCTAATATTTTACTTGCATATTGGAGACTACTAAAAAGTCAAGTTTCATTATGCTACCTCTATAAATAATGGTCAAATGAAGTTTTCAAATCACTTTTACTCGGTGTTATGTTAGTGTTGAACAAAATAGTTTTTTTAACTTCATTTGACTATTATTTAAAATGGTTAACATGGTGAAACTTCATGTTTTAGTCATTCCGAACATGCTCGCCAAATATTAGTCAATTTGAAATGTTTCATTTTTTGTGTGAAAATGTTCAATTTCCAAAGGGAACACCAATGGCAATGAACCATTTTGACATGAAAATTTCAATATTTTCAAATCGGCTAATATTTTTCTTGCATATTGGAGACTACTAAAAAGTCAAGTTTCATTATGGTACCTCTATAAATAATGGTCAAATGAAGTTTTGAAATCACTTTTACTCGGTGTTATGTTAGTGTTGAACAAAATTGTTTTTTTAACTTCATTTGACTATTATTTAAAATGCTTAACATGGTGAAACTTCATGTTTTAGTCATTCCGAACATGCTCGCCAAATATTAGTCAATTTGAAATGTTTCATTTTTTGTGTGAAAATGTTCAATTTCCAAAGGGAACACCAATGGCAATGAACCATTTTGACATGAAAATTTCCAAATTTTCAAATCGGCTAATATTTTTCTTGCATATTGGAGACTACTAAAAAGTCAAGTTTCATTATGGTACCTCTATAAATAATGGTCAAATGAAGTTTTGAAATCACTTTTACTCGGTGTTATGTTAGTGTTGAACAAAATTGTTTTTTTAACTTCATTTGACTATTATGTAAAATGCTTAACATGGTGAAACTTCATGTTTTAGTCATTCGAACATGCTCGCTAAATATTAGTCAATTTGAAATGTTTCAATTTTTTTTTTGAAAATGGCCAATTTCCAAAGGGAACACCTATGGCAATGAACCATTTTGACATGAAAATTTCCAAATTTTCAAAACGGCTAATATTTTACAAGCATGTAGTAGACTGCTTAAAAGGCAAGTTTCATTATGGTACCTCTATAAATAATGGTCAAATGAAATTAAAAATCACTTTAACTCGTTGTTATGTTAGTGTTGAACAAAATAGTTTGTTTAACTTCATTTGACTTTTATTTAAAATACTTAACATGGTGAAACTTCAATTTTGAGTCATTTCGAGCATGCCTGCAAAATATTAGTCAATTTGAAATGTTTCTATTTTTTTATGAAAATGGACAATTTCCAAAGGGGAACACCTATGGCAATGAACAATTTTGACATGAAAATTTCAAAATTTTCAAATGGGCTAATATTTTACATCCATGTTGGAGACTACTAAAAAGTCAAGTTTCATTATGATACCTCTATAAATAATGGTCAAATGAAGTTTTCAAATCACTTTTACTCGGTGTTATGTTAGTGTTGAACAAAATAGTTTTTTTAACTTCATTTGACTATTATTTAAAATGGTTAACATAGTGAATCTTCATGTTTTAGTCATTCCGAACATGCACACAAATATTAGTCAATTTGAAATGTTTCATTTTTTGTGTGAAAATGTTCAATTTCCAAAGGGAACACCAATGGCAATGAACCATTTTGACATGAAAATTTCAATATTTTCAAATCGGCTAATATTTTACTTGCATATTGGAGACTACTAAAAAGTCAAGTTTCATTATGCTACCTCTATAAATAATGGTCAAATGAAGTTTTGAAATCACTTTTACTCGGTGTTATGTTAGTGTTGAACAAAATAGTTTTTTTAACTTCATTTGACTATTATTTAAAATGGTTAACATGGTGAAACTTCATGTTTTAGTCATTCCGAACATGCACGCCAAATATTAGTCAATTTGAAATGTTTCATTTTTTGTGTGAAAATGTTCAATTTCCAAAGGGAACACCAATGGCAATGAACCATTTTGACATGAAAATTTCAATATTTTCAAATCGGCTAATATTTTTCTTGCATATTGGAGACTACTAAAAAGTCAAGTTTCATTATGGTACCTCTATAAATAATGGTCAAATGAAGTTTTGAAATCACTTTTACTCGGTGTTATGTTAGTGTTGAACAAAATTGTTTTTTTAACTTCATTTGACTATTATTTAAAATGCTTAACATGGTGAAACTTCATGTTTTAGTCATTCCGAACATGCCTGCCAAATATTAGTCAATTTGAAATGTTTCATTTTTTGTGTGAAAATGTTCAATTTCCAAAGGGAACACCAATGGCAATGAACCATTTTGACATGAAAATTTCCAAATTTTCAAATCGGCTAATATTTTTCTTGCATATTGGAGACTACTAAAAAGTCAAGTTTCATTATGGTACCTCTATAAATAATGGTCAAATGAAGTTTTGAAATCACTTTTACTCGGTGTTATGTTAGTGTTGAACAAAATTGTTTTTTTAACTTCATTTGACTATTATGTAAAATGCTTAACATGGTGAAACTTCATGTTTTAGTCATTCTGAACATGCCTCGCTAAATATTAGTCAATTTGAAATGTTTCAATTTTTTTTTTTGAAAATGGCCAATTTCCAAAGGGAACACCTATGGCAATGAACCATTTTGACATGAAAATTTCCAAATTTTCAAAACGGCTAATATTTTACAAGCATGTAGTAGATCGTTTAAAAGGCAAGTTTCATTATGGTACCTCTATAAATAATGGTCAAATGAAATTAAAAATCACTTTAACTCGTTGTTATGTTAGTGTTGAACAAAATAGTTTGTTTAACTTCATTTGACTTTTATTTAAAATACTTAACATGGTGAAACTTCAATTTTGAGTCATTTCGAGCATGCTCGCAAAATATTAGTCAATTTGAAATGTTTCTATTTTTTTATGAAAATGGACAATTTCCAAAGGGGAACACCTATGGCAATGAACAATTTTGACATGAAAATTTCAAAATTTTCAAATGGGCTAATATTTTACATCCATGTTGGAGACTACTAAAAAGTCAAGTTTCATTATGATACCTCTATAAATAATGGTCAAATGAAGTTTTCAAATCACTTTTACTCGGTGTTATGTTAGTGTTGAACAAAATAGTTTTTTTAACTTCATTTGACTATTATTTAAAATGGTTAACATAGTGAATCTTCATGTTTTAGTCATTCCGAACATGCTCGCCAAATATTAGTCAATTTGAAATGTTTCATTTTTTGTGTGAAAATGTTCAATTTCCAAAGGGAACACCAATGGCAATGAACCATTTTGACATGAAAATTTCAATATTTTCAAATCGGCTAATATTTTACTTGCATATTGGAGACTACTAAAAAGTCAAGTTTCATTATGCTACCTCTATAAATAATGGTCAAATGAAGTTTTCAAATCACTTTTACTCGGTGTTATGTTAGTGTTGAACAAAATAGTTTTTTTAACTTCATTTGACTATTATTTAAAATGGTTAACATGGTGAAACTTCATGTTTTAGTCATTCCGAACATGCTCACCAAATATTAGTCAATTTGAAATGTTTCATTTTTTGTGTGAAAATGTTCAATTTCCAAAGGGAACACCAATGGCAATGAACCATTTTGACATGAAAATTTCAATATTTTCAAATCGGCTAATATTTTTCTTGCATATTGGAGACTACTAAAAAGTCAAGTTTCATTATGCTACCTCTATAAATAATGGTCAAATGAAGTTTTGAAATCACTTTTACTCGGTGTTATGTTAGTGTTGAACAAAATTGTTTTTTTAACTTCATTTGACTATTATTTAAAATGCTTAACATGGTGAAACTTCATGTTTTAGTCATTCCGAACATGCACTCGCCAAATATTAGTCAATTTGAAATGTTTCATTTTTTGTGTGAAAATGTTCAATTTCCAAAGGGAACACCAATGGCAATGAACCATTTTGACATGAAAATTTCCAAATTTTCAAATCGGCTAATATTTTTCTTGCATATTGGAGACTACTAAAAAGTCAAGTTTCATTATGGTACCTCTATAAATAATGGTCAAATGAAGTTTTGAAATCACTTTTACTCGGTGTTATGTTAGTGTTGAACAAAATTGTTTTTTTAACTTCATTTGACTATTATTTAAAATGCTTAACATGGTGAAACTTCATGTTTTAGTCATTCCGAACATGCCTGCTAAATATTAGTCAATTTGAAATGTTTCAATTTTTTTTTTGAAAATGGCCAATTTCCAAAGGGAACACCTATGGCAATGAACCATTTTGACATGAAAATTTCCAAATTTTCAAAACGGCTAATATTTTACAAGCATGTAGTAGACTGCTTAAAAGGCAAGTTTCATTATCGTACCTCTATAAATAATGGTCAAATGAAATTAAAAATCACTTTTACTTGTTGTTATGTTAGTGTTGAACAAAATAGTTTGTTTAACTTCATTTGACTTTTATTTAAAATACTTAACATGGTGAAACTTCAATTTTGAGTCATTTCGAGCATGCTTGCAAAATATTAGTCAATTTGAAATGTTTCTATTTTTTTATGAAAATGGACAATTTCCAAAGGGAACACCTATGGCAATGAACAATTTTGACATGAAAATTTCAAAATTTTCAAATGGTCTAATATTTTACATCCATGTTAGAGACTACTAAAAAGTCAAGTTTCATTATGATACCTCTATAAATAATGGTCAAATGAAGTTTTCAAATCACTTTTACTCGGTGTTATGTTAGTGTTGAACAAAATAGTTTTTTTAACTTCATTTGACTATTATTTAAAATGCTTAACATTTTGATACTTCATGTTTTAGTCATTCCGAATATGCCTGCCAAATATTAGTCAATTTGAAATGTTTCAATTTTTTTGTGAAAATGGTCAATTTCCAAAGGGAACACCAATGGCAATGAACCATTTTGACATGAAAATTTCAATATTTTCAAATCGGCTAATATTTTACTTGCATATTGGAGACTACTAAAAAGTCTAGTTTCATTATGGTACCTCTATAAATAATGGTCAAATGAAGTTTTGAAATCACTTTTATTCGGTGTTATGTTAGTGTTGAACAAAATAGTTTTTTTAACTTCATTGGACTTTTATTTAAAATGCTTAACATGGTGAAACTTCAATTTTGAGTCATTCCGAGCTTGCCTGCCAAATATTAGTCAATATGAAATGTTTCTATTTTTTTATGAAAATGGACAATTGCCAAAGGGATTAACCTATTGCAATGAACCATTTTGGCATGAAAATTTATAAATTTTCAAATCGGCTAATATTTTACAAGCATGTAGGAGACTGCTTAAAAGGAAAGTTTCATTATGGTACCTCTATAAATAATGGTCAAATGAAGTTAAAAATCACTTTTACTCGGTGTTATGTTAGTGTTGACCAAAACCGTTTTTTTAACTTCATTTGACTATTATTTAAAATGCTTAACATTGTGACACTTCATGTTTTAGTCATTCCGAACATGCCTGCCAAATATTAGTCAATTTGAAATGTTTCAATTTTTTTGTGAAAATGGTCAATTTCCAAAGGGAACACCAATGGCAATGAACCATTTTGACATGAAAATTTCCAAATTTTCAAATCGGCTAATATTTTACAAGCATGTAGGAGACTGCTTAAAAGGCAAGTTTCATTATGGTACCTCTATAAATAATGGTCAAATGAAATTAAAAATCACTTTTACTCGTTGTTATGTTAGTGTTGAACAAAATAGTTTGTTTAACATCATTTGACTTTTATTTAAAATGCTTAACATGATGAAACTTCAATTTTGAGTCATTCCGAGATTGCGTGCCAAATATTAGTCAATTTGAAATGTTTCTATTTTTTATGAAAATGGGCAATTTCCAAAGGGATTAACCTATTGCAATGAACCATTTTGACATGAAAATTTATAAATTTTCAAATCGGCTAATATTTTACAAGCATATAGGAGAGATCGCTTAAAAGCCAAGTTTCATTATGGTACCTCTATAAATAATGGTCAAATGAAGTTGAAAATCACTTTTACTCGGTGTTATGTTAGTGTTAAACAAAATAGTTTTTTTAACTTCATTTGACTAGTATTTAAAATGCTTAACATGGTGAAACTTCATGTTTTAGTCATTCCGAACATGCCTGCCAAATATTAGTCAATTTGAAATGTTTCATTTTTTTGTGAAAATGGCCAATTTCCAAAGGGAACACCTATGGCAATGAACCATTCTGACATGAAAATTTCCAAATTTTCAAAACGGCTAATATTTAACAAGAATGTAGGAGACTGCTTAAAAGGCATGTTTCATTATGGTACCTCTTTAAATAATGGTCAAATGAAATTAAAAATCACTTTTACTCGTTGTTATGTTAGTGTTGAACAAAATAGTTTGTTTAACTTCATTTGACTTTTATTTAAAATACTTAACATGGTGAAACTTCAATTTTGAGTCATTTCGAGCATGCCTACCAAATATTAGTCAATTTGAAATGTTTCTACTTTTTTATGAAAATGGACAATTTCCAAAGGGAACACCTATGGCAATGAACAATTTTGACATGAAAATTTCAAAATTTTCAAATGGGCTAATATTTTACATCCATGTTGGAGACTACTAAAAAGTCAAGTTTCATTATGATACCTCTATAAATAATGGTCAAATGAAGTTAAAAATCACTTTTACTCGGTGTTATGTTAGTGTTGAGCAAAATAGTTTTTTTAACTCCATTTGACTATTATTTAAAATGGTTAACATGGTGAAACTTCATGTTTTAGTCATTCCGAACATGCTCGCCAAATATTAGTCAATTTGAAATGTTTCATTTTTTGTGTGAAAATGTTCAATTTCCAAAGGGAACACCAATGGCAATGAACCATTTTGACATGAAAATTTCAATATTTTCAAATCGGCTAATATTTTACTTGCATATTGGAGACTACTAAAAAGTCGAGTTTCATTATGGTACCTCTATAAATAATGGTCAAATGAAGTTTTGAAATCACTTTTACTCGGTGTTATGTTAGTGTTGAACAAAATAGTTTTTTTAACTTCATTGGACTTTTATTTAAAATGCTTAACATGGTGAAACTTCAATTTTGAGTCATTCCGAGCTTGCCTGCCAAATATTAGTCAATATGAAATGTTTCTATTTTTTTATGAAAATGGACAATTGCCAAAGGGATTAACCTATTGCAATGAACCATTTTGGCATGAAAATTTATAAATTTTCAAATCGGCTAATATTTTACAAGCATGTAGGAGACTGCTTAAAAGGAAAGTTTCATTATGGTACCTCTATAAATAATGGTCAAATGAAGTTAAAAATCACTTTTACTCGGTGTTATGTTAGTGTTGACCAAAACCGTTTTTTTAACTTCATTTGACTATTATTTAAAATGCTTAACATTGTGACACTTCATGTTTTAGTCATTCCGAACATGCCTCGCCAAATATTAGTCAATTTGAAATGTTTCAATTTTTTTGTGAAAATGGTCAATTTCCAAAGGGAACACCAATGGCAATGAACCATTTTGACATGAAAATTTCCAAATTTTCAAATCGGCTAATATTTTACAAGCATGTAGGAGACTGCTTAAAAGGCAAGTTTCATTATGGTACCTCTATAAATAATGGTCAAATGAAATTAAAAATCACTTTTACTCGTTGTTATGTTAGTGTTGAACAAAATAGTTTGTTTAACATCATTTGACTTTTATTTAAAATGCTTAACATGATGAAACTTCAATTTTGAGTCATTCCGAGATTGCGTGCCAAATATTAGTCAATTTGAAATGTTTCTATTTTTTATGAAAATGGGCAATTTCCAAAGGGATTAACCTATTGCAATGAACCATTTTGACATGAAAATTTATAAATTTTCAAATCGGCTAATATTTTACAAGCATATAGGAGACTGCTTAAAAGCCAAGTTTCATTATGGTACCTCTATAAATAATGGTCAAATGAAGTTGAAAATCACTTTTACTCGGTGTTATGTTAGTGTTGAACAAAATAGTTTTTTTAACTTCATTTGACTAGTATTTAAAATGCTTAACATGGTGAAACTTCATGTTTTAGTCATTCCGAACATGCCTGCCAAATATTAGTCAATTTGAAATGTTTCATTTTTTTGTGAAAATGGCCAATTTCCAAAGGGAACACCTATGGCAATGAACCATTCTGACATGAAAATTTCCAAATTTTCAAAACGGCTAATATTTAACAAGAATGTAGGAGACTGCTTAAAAGGCATGTTTCATTATGGTACCTCTTTAAATAATGGTCAAATGAAATTAAAAATCACTTTTACTCGTTGTTATGTTAGTGTTGAACAAAATAGTTTGTTTAACTTCATTTGACTTTTATTTAAAATACTTAACATGGTGAAACTTCAATTTTGAGTCATTTCGAGCATGCCTACCAAATATTAGTCAATTTGAAATGTTTCTACTTTTTTATGAAAATGGACAATTTCCAAAGGGAACACCTATGGCAATGAACAATTTTGACATGAAAATTTCAAAATTTTCAAATGGGCTAATATTTTACATCCATGTTGGAGACTACTAAAAAGTCAAGTTTCATTATGATACCTCTATAAATAATGGTCAAATGAAGTTAAAAATCACTTTTACTCGGTGTTATGTTAGTGTTGAGCAAAATAGTTTTTTTAACTCCATTTGACTATTATTTAAAATGGTTAACATGGTGAAACTTCATGTTTTAGTCATTCCGAACATGCCTGCCAAATATTAGTCAATTTGAAATGTTTCATTTTTTGTGTGAAAATGTTCAATTTCCAAAGGGAACACCAATGGCAATGAACCATTTTGACATGAAAATTTCAATATTTTCAAATCGGCTAATATTTTACTTGCATATTGGAGACTACTAAAAAGTCAAGTTTCATTATGGTACCTCTATAAATAATGGTCAAATGAAGTTTTGAAATCACTTTTACTCGGTGTTATGTTAGTGTTGAACAAAATAGTTTTTTTAACTTCATTTGACCATTATTTAAAATGCTTAACATGGTGAAACTTCATATTTTAGTCATTCCGAACATGCCTACCAAATATTAGTTAATTTGAAATGTTTCAATCTTTTTTTGAAAATGGCCAATTTCCAAAGGGAACACCTATAGCAATGAACCATTTTGACATGAAAATTTTCAAATTTTCAAAAAGGCTAATATTTTACAAGCATGTAGGAGACTGCTTAAAAGGCAAGTTTCATTATGGTACCTCTATAAATAATGGTCAAATGAAATTAAAAATCACTTTTACTCGTTGTTATGTTAGTGTTGAACAAAATAGTTTTTTTAACTTCATTTGACTTTTATTTAAAATACTTAACATGGTGAAACTTCAATTTTGAGTCATTTCGAGCATGCTCGCAAAATATTAGTCAATTTGAAATGTTTCTATATTTTTATGAAAATGGACAATTTCCAAAGGGAACACCTATGGCAATGAACAATTTTGACATGAAAATTTCAAAATTTTCAAATGGGCTAATATTTTACATCCATGTTGGAGACTACTAAAAAGTCAAGTTTCATTATGCTACCTCTATAAATAATGGTCAAATGAAGTTTTCAAATCACTTTTACTCGGTGTTATGTTAGTGTTGAACAAAATAGTTTTTTTAACTTCATTTGACTATTATTTAAAATGGTTAACATGGTGAAACTTCATGTTTTAGTCATTCCGAACATGCTCGCCAAATATTAGTCAATTTGAAATGTTTCATTTTTTGTGTGAAAATGTTCAATTTCCAAAGGGAACACCAATGGCAATGAACCATTTTGACATGAAAATTTCAATATTTTCAAATCGGCTAATATTTTACTTGCATATTGGAGACTACTAAAAAGTCAAGTTTCATTATGGTACCTCTATAAATAATGGTCAAATGAAGTTTTGAAATCACTTTTATTCGGTGTTATGTTAGTGTTGAACAAAATAGTTTTTTTAACTTCATTTGACTTTTATTTAAAATGCTTAACATGGTGAAACTTCAATTTTGAGTCATTCCGAGCTTGCCTGATTAATATTAGTCAATTTGAAATGTTTCTATTTTTTTTATGAAAATGGACAATTGCCAAAGGGATTAACCTATTGCAATGAACCATTTTGGCATGAAAATTTATAAATTTTCAAATGGGCTAATATTTTACAAGCATGTAGGAGACTGCTTAAAAGGAAAGTTTCATTATGGTACCTATATAAATAATGGTCAAATGAAGTTAAAAATCACTTTTACTCGGTGTTATGTTAGTGTTGACCAAAATAGTTTTTTTAACTTCATTTGACTATTATTTAAAATGCTTAACATTGTGACACTTCATGTTTTAGTCATTCCGAACATGCCTGCCAAATATTAGTCAATTTGAAATGTTTCAATTTTTTTTGTGAAAATGGTCAATTTCCAAAGGGAACACCAATGGCAATGAACCATTTTGACATGAAAATTTCAAAATTTTCAAATCGGCTAATATTTTACAAGCATGTAGGAGACTGCTTAAAAGGAAAGTTTCATTATGGTACCTCTATAAATAATGGTCAAATGAAGTTAAAAATCACTTTTACTCGGTGTTATGTTAGTGTTGACCAAAATAGTTTTTTTAACTTCATTTGACTATTATTTAAAATTCTTAACATTGTGACACTTCATGTTTTAGTCATTCCGAACATGCCTGCCTAATATTAGTCAATTTGAAATGTTTCAATTTTTTTGTGAAAATGGTCAATTTCCAAAGGGAACACCAATGGCAATGAACCATTTTGACATGAAAATTTCAATATTTTCAAATCGGCTAATATATTACTTGCATATTGTAGACTACTAAAAAGTCAAGTTTCATTATGGTACCTCTATAAATAATGGACAAATGAAGTTTTGAAATCACTTTTATTCGGTGTTATGTTAGTGTTGAACAAAATAGTTTTTTTAACTTCATTTGACTTTTATTTAAAATGTTTAACATGGTGAAACTTCAATTTTGAGTCATTCCGAGCTTGCCTGCCAAATATTAGTCAATTTGAAATGTTTCTATTTTTTTATGAAAATGGACAATTGCCAAAGGGATTAACCTATTGCAATGAACCATTTTGGCATGAAAATTTATAAATTTTCAAATCGGCTAATATTTTACAAGCATGTAGGAGATCGCTTAAAAGGAAAGTTTCATTATGGTACCTCTATAAATAATGGTAAAATGAAGTTAAAAATCACTTTTACTCGGTGTTATGTTAGTGTTGACCAAAATAGTTTTTTTAACTTCATTTGACTATTATTTAAAATGCTTAACATTGTGACACTTCATGTTTTAGTCATTCCGAACATGCCTGCCAAATATTAGTCAATTTGAAATGTTTCAATTTTTTTGTGAAAATGGTCAATTTCCAAAGGGAACACCAATGGCAATGAACCATTTTGACATGAAAATTTCAATATTTTCAAATCGGCTAATATATTACTTGCATATTGTAGACTACTAAAAAGTCAAGTTTCATTATGGTACCTCTATAAATAATGGTCAAATGAAATTTTGAAATCACTTTTATTCGGTGTAATGTTAGTGTTGAACAAAATAGTTTTTTTAACTTCATTTGACTTTTATTTAAAATGCTTAACATGGTGAAACTTCAATTTTGAGTCATTCCGAGCTTGCCTGCCAAATATTAGTCAATTTGAAATGTTTCTATTTTTTTTATGAAAATGGACAATTGCCAAAGCGATTAACCTATTGCAATGAACCATTTTGGCATTAAAATTTATAAATTTTCAAATCGGCTAATATTTTACAAGCATGTAGGAGACTCGCTTAAAAGGAAAGTTTCATTATGGTACCTCTATAAATAATGGTCAAATGAAGTTAAAAATCACTTTTGCTCGGTGTTATGTTAGTGTTGACCAAAATAGTTTTTTTAACTTCATTTGACTATTATTTAAAATGCTTAACATTGTGACACTTCATGTTTTAGTCATTCCGAACATGCCTGCCAAATATTAGTCAATTTGAAATGTTTCAATTTTTTTGTGAAAATGGTCAATTTCCAAAGGGAACACCAATGGCAATGAACCATTTTGACATGAAAATTTCAATATTTTCAAATCGGCTAATATATTACTTGCATATTGGAGACTACTAAAAAGTCAAGTTTCATTATGGTACCTCTATAAATAATGGACAAATGAAGTTTTGAAATCACTTTTATTCGGTGCTATGTTAGTGTTGAACAAAATAGTTTTTTTAACTTCATTTGACTTTTATTTAAAATGCTTAACATGGTGAAACTTCAATTTTGAGTCATTCTGAGCTTTCCTGCCAAATATTAGTCAATTTGAAATGTTTCTATTTTTTTTTATGAAAATGGACAAATGCCAAAGCGATTAACCTATTGCAATGAACCATTTTGGCATTAAAATTTATAAATTTTCAAATCGGCTAATATTTTACAAGCATGTAGGAGACTGGCTTAAAAGGAAAGTTTCATTATGGTACCTCTATAAATAATGGTAAAATGAAGTTAAAAATCACTTTTACTCGGTGTTATGTTAGTGTTGACCAAAATAGTTTTTTTAACTTCATTTGACTATTATTTAAAACGCTTAACATTGTGACACTTCATGTTTTAGTCATTCCGAACATGCCTGCCAAATATTAGTCAATTTGAAATGTTTCAATTTTTTGTGAAAATGGTCAATTTCCAAAGGGAACACCAATGGCAATGAACCATTTTGACATGAAAATTTCAATATTTTCAAATCGGCTAATATATTACTTGCATATTGGAGACTACTAAAAAGTCAAGTTTCATTATGGTACCTCTATAAATAATGGTCAAATGAAGTTTTGAAATCACTTTTATTCGGTGTTATGTTAGTGTTGAACGAAATAGTTTTTTTAACTTCATTTGACTTTTATTTAAAATGCTTAACATGGTGAAACTTCAATTTTGAGTCATTCCGAGCTTTCCTGCCAAATATTAGTCAATTTGAAATGTTTCTATTTTTTTTATGAAAATGGACAATTGCCAAAGGGATTAACCTATTGCAATGAACCATTTTGGCATTAAAATTTATATATTTTCAAATCGGCTAATATTTTACAAGCATGTAGGAGACTGCTTAAAAGGAAAGTTTCATTATGGTACCTCTATAAATAATGGTCAAATGAAGTTAAAAATCACTTTTACTCGGTGTTATGTTAGTCTTGAACAAAATAGTTTTTTTAACTTCATTTGACTATTATTTAAAATGCTTAACATGGTGAAACTTCATGTTTTAGTCATTCCGAACATGCCTGCCAAATATTAGTCAATTTGAAATGTTTCATTTTTTTTGTGAAAATGGCCAATTTCCAAAGGGAACACCAATGGCAATGAACCATTTTGACATGAAAATTTCAATATTTTCAAATCGGCTAATATATTACTTGCATATTGGAGACTACTAAAAAGTCAAGTTTCATTATGGTACCTCTATAAATAATGGTCAAATGAAGTTTTGAAATCACTTTTATTCGGTGTTATGTTAGTGTTGAACGAAATAGTTTTTTTAACTTCATTTGACTTTTATTTAAAATGCTTAACATGGTGAAACTTCAATTTTGAGTCATTCTGAGCTTTCCTGCCAAATATTAGTCAATTTGAAATGTTTCTATTTTTTTTTATGAAAATGGACAATTGCCAAAGCGATTAACCTATTGCAATGAACCATTTTGGCATTAAAATTTATAAATTTTCAAATCGGCTAATATTTTACAAGCATGTAGGAGACTGCTTAAAAGGAAAGTTTCATTATGGTACCTCTATAAATAATGGTAAAATGAAGTTAAAAATCACTTTTACTCGGTGTTATGTTAGTGTTGACCAAAATAGTTTTTTTAACTTCATTTGACTATTATTTAAAACGCTTAACATTGTGACACTTCATGTTTTAGTCATTCCGAACATGCCTGCCAAATATTAGTCAATTTGAAATGTTTCAATTTTTTGTGAAAATGGTCAATTTCCAAAGGGAACACCAATGGCAATGAACCATTTTGACATGAAAATTTCAATATTTTCAAATCGGCTAATATATTACTTGCATATTGGAGACTACTAAAAAGTCAAGTTTCATTATGGTACCTCTATAAATAATGGTCAAATGAAGTTTTGAAATCACTTTTATTCGGTGTTATGTTAGTGTTGAACGAAATAGTTTTTTTAACTTCATTTGACTTTTATTTAAAATGCTTAACATGGTGAAACTTCAATTTTGAGTCATTCCGAGCTTTCCTGCCAAATATTAGTCAATTTGAAATGTTTCTATTTTTTTTATGAAAATGGACAATTGCCAAAGGGATTAACCTATTGCAATGAACCATTTTGGCATTAAAATTTATATATTTTCAAATCGGCTAATATTTTACAAGCATGTAGGAGACTCGCTTAAAAGGAAAGTTTCATTATGGTACCTCTATAAATAATGGTCAAATGAAGTTAAAAATCACTTTTACTCGGTGTTATGTTAGTCTTGAACAAAATAGTTTTTTTAACTTCATTTGACTATTATTTAAAATGCTTAACATGGTGAAACTTCATGTTTTAGTCATTCCGAACATGCCTGCCAAATATTAGTCAATTTGAAATGTTTCATTTTTTTTGTGAAAATGGCCAATTTCCAAAGGGAACACCAATGGCAATGAACCATTTTGACATGAAAATTTCAATATTTTCAAATCGGCTAATATATTACTTGCATATTGGAGACTACTAAAAAGTCAAGTTTCATTATGGTACCTCTATAAATAATGGTCAAATGAAGTTTTGAAATCACTTTTATTCGGTGTTATGTTAGTGTTGAACGAAATAGTTTTTTTAACTTCATTTGACTTTTATTTAAAATGCTTAACATGGTGAAACTTCAATTTTGAGTCATTCCGAGCTTTCCTGCCAAATATTAGTCAATTTGAAATGTTTCTATTTTTTTTATGAAAATGGACAATTGCCAAAGGGATTAACCTATTGCAATGAACCATTTTGGCATTAAAATTTATATATTTTCAAATCGGCTAATATTTTACAAGCATGTAGGAGACTGCTTAAAAGGAAAGTTTCATTATGGTACCTCTATAAATAATGGTCAAATGAAGTTAAAAATCACTTTTACTCGGTGTTATGTTAGTGTTGACCAAAATAGTTTTTTTAACTTCATTTGACTATTATTTAAAATGCTTAACATTGTGACACTTCATGTTTTAGTCATTCCGAACATGCCTGCCAAATATTAGTCAATTTGAAATGTTTCAATTTTTTTGTGAAAATGGTCAATTTCCAAAGGGAACACCAATGGCAATGAACCATTTTGACATGAAAATTTCAATATTTTCAAATCGGCTAATATATTACTTGCATATTGGAGACTACTAAAAAGTCAAGTTTCATTATGGTACCTCTATAAATAATGGACAAATGAAGTTTTGAAATCACTTTTATTCGGTGTTATGTTAGTGTTGAACAAAATAGTTTTTTTAACTTCATTTGACTTTTATTTAAAATGCTTAACATGGTGAAACTTCAATTTTGAGACATTCCGAGCTTTCCTGCCAAATATTAGTCAATTTGAAATGTTTCTATTTTTTTATGAAAATGGACAATTGCCAAAGGGATTAACCTATTGCAATGAACCATTTTGGCATTAAAATTTATAAATTTTCAAATCGGCTAATATTTTACAAGCATGTAGGAGACTGCTTAAAAGGAAAGTTTCATTATGGTACCTCTATTAATAATGGAAAAATGAAGTTGAAAATCACTTTTACTCGGTGTTATGTTAGTCTTGAACAAAATAGTTTTTTTAACTTCATTTGACTATTATTTAAAATGCTTAACATGGTGAAACTTCATGTTTTAGTCATTCCGAACATGCACTCGCCAAATATTAGTCAATTTGAAATGTTTCATTTTTTTTGTGAAAATGGCCAATTTCCAAAGGGAACACCTATGGCAATGAACCATTTTGACATGAAAATTTCAAAATTTTCAAAACGGCTAATATTTTACAAGAATGTAGGAGACTGCTTAAAAGGCAATTTTCATTATGGTACCTCTATAAATAATGGTCAAATGAAATTAAAAATCGGTTTACTCGGTGTTATGTTAGTGTTGACCAAAATAGTTTTTTTTTAACTTCATTTGACTATTATTTAAAATGCTTAACATTGTGACACTTCATCTTTTAGTCATTCCGAACATGCCTGCCAAATATTAGTCAATTTGAAATGTTTCAATTTTTTGTGAAAATGGTCAATTTCCAAAGGGAACACCAATGGCAATGAACCATTTTGACATGAAAATTTCAATATTTTCAAATCGGCTAATATTTTACTTGCATATTGGAGACTACTAAAAAGTCAAGTTTCATTATGGTACCTCTATAAATAATGGTCAAATGAAGTTTTGAAATCACTTTTATTCGGTGTTATGTTAGTGTTGAACAAAATAGTTTTTTTAACTTCATTTGACTTTTATTTAAAATGCTTAACATGGTGAAACTTCAATTTTGAGTCATTCGAGCTTGCACTGCCAAATATTAGTCAATTTGAAATGTTTCTATTTTTTTTATGAAAATGGACAATTGCCAAAGCGATTAACCTATTGCAATGAACCATTTTGGCATTAAAATTTATAAATTTTCAAATCGGCTAATATTTTACAAGCATGTAGGAGACTGCTTAAAAGGAAAGTTTCATTATGGTACCTCTATAAATAATGGTCAAATGAAGTTAAAAATCACTTTTACTCGGTGTTATGTTAGTGTTGACCAAAATAGTTTTTTTAACTTCATTTGACTATTATTTAAAATGCTTAACATTGTGACACTTCATGTTTTAGTCATTCCGAACATGCCTGCCAAATATTAGTCAATTTGAAATGTTTCAATTTGTTGTGAAAATGGTCAATTTCCAAAGGGAACACCAATGGCAATGAACCATTTTGACATGAAAATTTCAATATTTTCAAATCGGCTAATATATTACTTGCATATTGGAGACTACTAAAAAGTCAAGTTTCATTATGGTACCTCTATAAATAATGGTCAAATGAAGTTTTGAAATCACTTTTATTCGGTGTTATGTTAGTGTTGAACGAAATAGTTTTTTTAACTTCATTCGACTTTTATTTAAAATGCATAACATGGTGAAACTTCAATTTTGAGTCATTCGAGCTTTCTCGCCAAATATTAGTCAATTTGAAATGTTTCTATTTTTTTTATGAAAATGGACAATTGCCAAAGGGATTAACCTATTGCAATGAACCATTTTGGCATTAAAATTTATAAATTTTCAAATCGGCTAATATTTTACAAGCATGTAGGAGACTGCTTAAAAGGAAAGTTTCATTATGGTACCTCTATTAATAATGGAAAAATGAAGTTTAAAATCACTTTTACTCGGTGTTATGTTAGTCTTGAACAAAATAGTTTTTTTAACTTCATTTGACTATTATTTAAAATGCTTAACATGGTGAAACTTCATGTTTTAGTCATTCCGAACATGCCTGCCAAATATTAGTCAATTTGAAATGTTTCATTTTTTTTGTGAAAATGGCCAATTTCCAAAGGGAACACCTATGGCAATGAACCATTTTGACATGAAAATTTCAAAATTTTCAAAACGGCTAATATTTTACAAGAATGTAGGAGACTGCTTAAAAGGCAATTTTCATTATGGTACCTCTATAAATAATGGTCAAATGAAATTAAAAATCAGTTTTACTCGGTGTTATGTTAGTGTTGACCAAAATAGTTTTTTTTTTAACTTCATTTGACTATTATTTAAAATGCTTAACATTGTGACACTTCATCTTTTAGTCATTCCGAACATGCCTGCCAAATATTAGTCAATTTGAAATGTTTCAATTTTTTGTGAAAATGGTCAATTTCCAAAGGGAACACCAATGGCAATGAACCATTTTGACATGAAAATTTCAATATTTTCAAATCGGCTAATATTTTACTTGCATATTGGAGACTACTAAAAAGTCAAGTTTCATTATGGTACCTCTATAAATAATGGTCAAATGAAGTTTTGAAATCACTTTTATTCGGTGTTATGTTAGTGTTGAACAAAATAGTTTTTTTAACTTCATTTGACTTTTATTTAAAATGCTTAACATGGTGAAACTTCAATTTTGAGTCATTCCGAGCTTGCTGCCAAATATTAGTCAATTTGAAATGTTTCTATTTTTTTTATGAAAATGGACAATTGCCAAAGCGATTAACCTATTGCAATGAACCATTTTGGCATTAAAATTTATAAATTTTCAAATCGGCTAATATTTTACAAGCATGTAGGAGAGCGCTTAAAAGGAAAGTTTCATTATGGTACCTCTATAAATAATGGTCAAATGAAGTTAAAAATCACTTTTACTCGGTGTTATGTTAGTGTTGACCAAAATAGTTTTTTTAACTTCATTTGACTATTATTTAAAATGCTTAACATTGTGACACTTCATGTTTTAGTCATTCCGAACATGCTCCAAATATTAGTCAATTTGAAATGTTTCAATTTGTTGTGAAAATGGTCAATTTCCAAAGGGAACACCAATGGCAATGAACCATTTTGACATGAAAATTTCAATATTTTCAAATCGGCTAATATATTACTTGCATATTGGAGACTACTAAAAAGTCAAGTTTCATTATGGTACCTCTATAAATAATGGTCAAATGAAGTTTTGAAATCACTTTTATTCGGTGTTATGTTAGTGTTGAACGAAATAGTTTTTTTAACTTCATTCGACTTTTATTTAAAATGCTTAACATGGTGAAACTTCAATTTTGAGTCATTCCGAGCTTTCCTGCCAAATATTAGTCAATTTGAAATGTTTCTATTTTTTTTATGAAAATGGACAATTGCCAAAGGGATTATCCTATTGCAATGAACCATTTTGGCATTAAAATTTATAAATTTTCAAATCGGCTAATATTTTACAAGCATGTAGGAGACTGCTTAAAAGGAAAGTTTCATTATGGTACCTCTATAAATAATGGTCAAATGAAGTTAAAAATCACTTTTACTCGGTGTTATGTTAGTGTTGACCAAAATAGTTTTTTTTAACTTCATTTGACTATTATTTAAAATGCTTAACATTGTGACACTTCATGTTTTAGTCATTCCGAACATGCACATGCCAAATATTAGTCAATTTGAAATGTTTCAATTTTTTTGTGAAAATGGTCAATTTCCAAAGGGAACACCAATGGCAATGAACCATTTTGACATGAAAATTTCAATATTTTCAAATCGGCTAATATTTTACTTGCATATTGGAGACTACTAAAAAGTCAAGTTTCATTATGGTACCTCTATAAATAATGGTCAAATGAAGTTTTGAAATCACTTTTATTCGGTGTTATGTTAGTGTTGAACAAAATAGTTTTTTTAACTTCATTTGACTTTTATTTAAAATGCTTAACATGGTGAAACTTCAATTTTGAGTCATTCCGAGCTTTCCTGCCAAATATTAGTCAATTTGAAATGTTTCTATTTTTTTTATGAAAATGGACAATTGCCAAAGGGATTAACCTATTGCAATGAACCATTTTGGCATTAAAATTTATAAATTTTCAAATCGGCTAATATTTTACAAGCATGTAGGAGACTGCTTAAAAGGAAAGTTTCATTATGGTACCTCTATTAATAATGGAAAAATGAAGTTGAAAATCACTTTTACTCGGTGTTATGTTAGTCTTGAACAAAATAGTTTTTTTAACTTCATTTGACTATTATTTAAAATGCTTAACATGGTGAAACTTCATGTTTTAGTCATTCCGAACATGCACATCGCCAAATATTAGTCAATTTGAAATGTTTCATCTTTTTTGTGAAAATGGCCAATTTCCAAAGGGAACACCTATGGCAATGAACCATTTTGACATGAAAATTTCAAAATTTTCAAAACGGCTAATATTTTACAAGAATGTAGGAGACTTAAAAAGGCAATTTTCATTATGGTACCTCTATAAATAATGGTCAAATGAAATTAAAAATCAGTTTTTACTCGGTGTTATGTTAGTGTTGACCAAAATAGTTTTTTTTTAACTTCATTTGACTATTATTTAAAATGCTTAACATTGTGACACTTCATCTTTTAGTCATTCCGAACATGCACATGCAAATATTAGTCAATTTGAAATGTTTCAATTTTTTGTGAAAATGGTCAATTTCCAAAGGGAACACCAATGGCAATGAACCATTTTGACATGAAAATTTCAATATTTTCAAATCGGCTAATATTTTACTTGCATATTGGAGACTACTAAAAAGTCAAGTTTCATTATGGTACCTCTATAAATAATGGTCAAATGAAGTTTTGAAATCACTTTTATTCGGTGTTATGTTAGTGTTGAACAAAATAGTTTTTTTAACTTCATTTGACTTTTATTTAAAATGCTTAACATGGTGAAACTTCAATTTTGAGTCATTCCGAGCTTGCTCGCCAAATATTAGTCAATTTGAAATGTTTCTATTTTTTTTATGAAAATGGACAATTGCCAAAGCGATTAACCTATTGCAATGAACCATTTTGGCATTAAAATTTATAAATTTTCAAATCGGCTAATATTTTACAAGCATGTAGGAGATTTAAAAAGGAAAGTTTCATTATGGTACCTCTATTAATAATGGAAAAATGAAGTTTAAAATCACTTTTACTCGGTGTTATGTTAGTCTTGAACAAAATAGTTTTTTTAACTTCATTTGACTATTATTTAAAATGCTTAACATGGTGAAACTTCATGTTTTAGTCATTCCGAACATGCCTGCCAAATATTAGTCAATTTGAAATGTTTCATTTTTTTTGTGAAAATGGCCAATTTCCAAAGGGAACACCTATGGCAATGAACCATTTTGACATGAAAATTTCAAAATTTTCAAAACGGCTAATATTTTACAAGAATGTAGGAGACTGCTTAAAAGGCAATTTTCATTATGGTACCTCTATAAATAATGGTCAAATGAAATTAAAAATCAGTTTTACTCGGTGTTATGTTAGTGTTGACCAAAATAGTTTTTTTTTTTTAACTTCATTTGACTATTATTTAAAATGCTTAACATTGTGACACTTCATCTTTTAGTCATTCCGAACATGCCTGCCAAATATTAGTCAATTTGAAATGTTTCAATTTTTTGTGAAAATGGTCAATTTCCAAAGGGAACACCAATGGCAATGAACCATTTTGACATGAAAATTTCAATATTTTCAAATCGGCTAATATTTTACTTGCATATTGGAGACTACTAAAAAGTCAAGTTTCATTATGGTACCTCTATAAATAATGGTCAAATGAAGTTTTGAAATCACTTTTATTCGGTGTTATGTTAGTGTTGAACAAAATAGTTTTTTTAACTTCATTTGACTTTTATTTAAAATGCTTAACATGGTGAAACTTCAATTTTGAGTCATTCCGAGCTTGCACTGCCAAATATTAGTCAATTTGAAATGTTTCTATTTTTTTTATGAAAATGGACAATTGCCAAAGCGATTAACCTATTGCAATGAACCATTTTGGCATTAAAATTTATAAATTTTCAAATCGGCTAATATTTTACAAGCATGTAGGAGACTGCTTAAAAGGAAAGTTTCATTATGGTACCTCTATAAATAATGGTCAAATGAAGTTAAAAATCACTTTTACTCGGTGTTATGTTAGTGTTGACCAAAATAGTTTTTTTAACTTCATTTGACTATTATTTAAAATGCTTAACATTGTGACACTTCATGTTTTAGTCATTCCGAACATGCCTGCCAAATATTAGTCAATTTGAAATGTTTCAATTTGTTGTGAAAATGGTCAATTTCCAAAGGGAACACCAATGGCAATGAACCATTTTGACATGAAAATTTCAATATTTTCAAATCGGCTAATATATTACTTGCATATTGGAGACTACTAAAAAGTCAAGTTTCATTATGGTACCTCTATAAATAATGGTCAAATGAAGTTTTGAAATCACTTTTATTCGGTGTTATGTTAGTGTTGAACGAAATAGTTTTTTTAACTTCATTCGACTTTTATTTAAAATGCTTAACATGGTGAAACTTCAATTTTGAGTCATTCCGAGCTTTCCTGCCAAATATTAGTCAATTTGAAATGTTTCTATTTTTTTTATGAAAATGGACAATTGCCAAAGGGATTATCCTATTGCAATGAACCATTTTGGCATTAAAATTTATAAATTTTCAAATCGGCTAATATTTTACAAGCATGTAGGAGACTGCTTAAAAGGAAAGTTTCATTATGGTACCTCTATAAATAATGGTCAAATGAAGTTAAAAATCACTTTTACTCGGTGTTATGTTAGTGTTGACCAAAATAGTTTTTTTTAACTTCATTTGACTATTATTTAAAATGCTTAACATTGTGACACTTCATGTTTTAGTCATTCCGAACATGCCTGCCAAATATTAGTCAATTTGAAATGTTTCAAATTTTTTGTGAAAATGGTCAATTTCCAAAGGGAACACCAATGGCAATGAACCATTTTGACATGAAAATTTCAATATTTTCAAATCGGCTAATATTTTACTTGCATATTGGAGACTACTAAAAAGTCAAGTTTCATTATGGTACCTCTATAAATAATGGTCAAATGAAGTTTTGAAATCACTTTTATTCGGTGTTATGTTAGTGTTGAACAAAATAGTTTTTTTAACTTCATTTGACTTTTATTTAAAATGCTTAACATGGTGAAACTTCAATTTTGAGTCATTCCGAGCTTTCTCGCCAAATATTAGTCAATTTGAAATGTTTCTATTTTTTTTATGAAAATGGACAATTGCCAAAGGGATTAACCTATTGCAATGAACCATTTTGGCATTAAAATTTATAAATTTTCAAATCGGCTAATATTTTACAAGCATGTAGGAGATCGCTTAAAAGGAAAGTTTCATTATGGTACCTCTATTAATAATGGAAAAATGAAGTTGAAAATCACTTTTACTCGGTGTTATGTTAGTCTTGAACAAAATAGTTTTTTTAACTTCATTTGACTATTATTTAAAATGCTTAACATGGTGAAACTTCATGTTTTAGTCATTCCGAACATGCCTGCCAAATATTAGTCAATTTGAAATGTTTCATCTTTTTTGTGAAAATGGCCAATTTCCAAAGGGAACACCTATGGCAATGAACCATTTTGACATGAAAATTTCAAAATTTTCAAAACGGCTAATATTTTACAAGAATGTAGGAGACTGCTTCAAAGGCAATTTTCATTATGGTACCTCTATAAATAATGGTCAAATGAAATTAAAAATCAGTTTTACTCGGTGTTATGTTAGTGTTGACCAAAATAGTTTTTTTTTAACTTCATTTGACTATTATTTAAAATGCTTAACATTGTGACACTTCATCTTTTAGTCATTCCGAACATGCCTGCCAAATATTAGTCAATTTGAAATGTTTCAATTTTTTGTGAAAATGGTCAATTTCCAAAGGGAACACCAATGGCAATGAACCATTTTGACATGAAAATTTCAATATTTTCAAATCGGCTAATATTTTACTTGCATATTGGAGACTACTAAAAAGTCAAGTTTCATTATGGTACCTCTATAAATAATGGTCAAATGAAGTTTTGAAATCACTTTTATTCGGTGTTATGTTAGTGTTGAACAAAATAGTTTTTTTAACTTCATTTGACTTTTATTTAAAATGCTTAACATGGTGAAACTTCAATTTTGAGTCATTCCGAGCTTGCACGCCAAATATTAGTCAATTTGAAATGTTTCTATTTTTTTTATGAAAATGGACAATTGCCAAAGCGATTAACCTATTGCAATGAACCATTTTGGCATTAAAATTTATAAATTTTCAAATCGGCTAATATTTTACAAGCATGTAGGAGATCGCTTAAAAGGAAAGTTTCATTATGGTACCTCTATAAATAATGGTCAAATGAAGTTAAAAATCACTTTTACTCGGTGTTATGTTAGTGTTGACCAAAATAGTTTTTTTAACTTCATTTGACTATTATTTAAAATGCTTAACATTGTGACACTTCATGTTTTAGTCATTCCGAACATGCCTGTAAATATTAGTCAATTTGAAATGTTTCAATTTGTTGTGAAAATGGTCAATTTCCAAAGGGAACACCAATGGCAATGAACCATTTTGACATGAAAATTTCAATATTTTCAAATCGGCTAATATATTACTTGCATATTGGAGACTACTAAAAAGTCAAGTTTCATTATGGTACCTCTATAAATAATGGTCAAATGAAGTTTTGAAATCACTTTTATTCGGTGTTATGTTAGTGTTGAACGAAATAGTTTTTTTAACTTCATTCGACTTTTATTTAAAATGCATAACATGGTGAAACTTCAATTTTGAGTCATTCCGAGCTTTCCTGCCAAATATTAGTCAATTTGAAATGTTTCTATTTTTTTTTATGAAAATGGACAATTGCCAAAGGGATTAACCTATTGCAATGAACCATTTTGGCATTAAAATTTATAAATTTTCAAATCGGCTAATATTTTACAAGCATGTAGGAGACTGCTTAAAAGGAAAGTTTCATTATGGTACCTCTATTAATAATGGAAAAATGAAGTTGAAAATCACTTTTACTCGGTGTTCTGTTAGTCTTGAACAAAATAGTTTTTTTAACTTCATTTGACTATTATTTAAAATGCTTAACATGGTGAAACTTCATGTTTTAGTCATTCCGAACATGCCTGCCAAATATTAGTCAATTTGAAATGTTTCATTTTTTTTGTGAAAATGGCCAATTTCCAAAGGGAACACCTATGGCAATGAACCATTTTGACATGAAAATTTCAAAATTTTCAAAACGGCTAATATTTTAAAAGAATGTAGGAGACTGCTTAAAAGGCAATTTTCATTATGGTACCTCTATAAATAATGGTCAAATGAAATTAAAAATCAGTTTTACTCGGTGTTATGTTAGTGTTGACCAAAATAGTTTTTTTTTTAACTTCATTTGACTATTATTTAAAATGCTTAACATTGTGACACTTCATCTTTTAGTCATTCCGAACATGCACTCGCCAAATATTAGTCAATTTGAAATGTTTCAATTTTTTGTGAAAATGGTCAATTTCCAAAGGGAACACCAATGGCAATGAACCATTTTGACATGAAAATTTCAATATTTTCAAATCGGCTAATATTTTACTTGCATATTGGAGACTACTAAAAAGTCAAGTTTCATTATGGTACCTCTATAAATAATGGTCAAATGAAGTTTTGAAATCACTTTTATTCGGTGTTATGTTAGTGTTGAACAAAATAGTTTTTTTAACTTCATTTGACTTTTATTTAAAATGCTTAACATGGTGAAACTTCTATTTTGAGTCATTCCGAGCTTGCCTGCCAAATATTAGTCAATTTGAAATGTTTCTATTTTTTTTATGAAAATGGACAATTGCCAAAGCGATTAACCTATTGCCATGAACCATTTTGGCATTAAAATTTATAACTTTTCAAATCGGCTAATATTTTACAAGCATGTAGGAGACTGCTTAAAAGGAAAGTTTCATTATGGTACCTCTATAAATAATGGTCAAATGAAGTTAAAAATCACTTTTACTCGGTGTTATGTTAGTGTTGACCAAAATAGTTTTTTTAACTTCATTTGACTATTATTTAAAATGCTTAACATTGTGACACTTCATGTTTTAGTCATTCCGAACATGCCTGCCAAATATTAGTCAATTTGAAATGTTTCAATTTGTTGTGAAAATGGTCAATTTCCAAAGGGAACACCAATGGCAATGAACCATTTTGACATGAAAATTTCAATATTTTCAAATCGGCTAATATATTACTTGCATATTGGAGACTACTAAAAAGTCAAGTTTCATTATGGTACCTCTATAAATAATGGTCAAATGAAGTTTTGAAATCACTTTTATTCGGTGTTATGTTAGTGTTGAACGAAATAGTTTTTTTAACTTCATTCGACTTTTATTTAAAATGCTTAACATGGTGAAACTTCAATTTTGAGTCATTCCGAGCTTTCTCGCCAAATATTAGTCAATTTGAAATGTTTCTATTTTTTTTATGAAAATGGACAATTGCCAAAGGGATTATCCTATTGCAATGAACCATTTTGGCATTAAAATTTATAAATTTTCAAATCGGCTAATATTTTACAAGCATGTAGAGACTCGCTTAAAAGGAAAGTTTCATTATGGTACCTCTATAAATAATGGTCAAATGAAGTTAAAAATCACTTTTACTCGGTGTTATGTTAGTGTTGACCAAAATAGTTTTTTTTAACTTCATTTGACTATTATTTAAAATGCTTAACATTGTGACACTTCATGTTTTAGTCATTCCGAACATGCCTGCCAAATATTAGTTAATTTGAAATGTTTCAATTTTTTTGTGAAAATGGTCAATTTCCAAAGGGAACACCAATGGCAATGAACCATTTTGACATGAAAATTTCAATATTTTCAAATCGGCTAATATTTTACTTGCATATTGGAGACTACTAAAAAGTCAAGTTTCATTATGGTACCTCTATAAATAATGGTCAAATGAAGTTTTGAAATCACTTTTATTCGGTGTTATGTTAGTGTTGAACAAAATAGTTTTTTTAACTTCATTTGACTTTTATTTAAAATGCTTAACATGGTGAAACTTCAATTTTGAGTCATTCCGAGCTTGCACGCCAAATATTAGTCAATTTAAAATGTTTCTATTTTTTTTATGAAAATGGACAATTGCCAAAGCGATTAACCTATTGCAATGAACCATTTTGGCATTAAAATTTATAAATTTTCAAATCGGCTAATATTTTACAAGCATGTAGGAGACTCGCTTAAAAGGAAAGTTTCATTATGGTACCTCTATAAATAATGGTCAAATGAAGTTAAAAATCACTTTTACTCGGTGTTATGTTAGTGTTGACCAAAATAGTTTTTTTAACTTCATTTGACTATTATTTAAAATGCTTAACATTGTGACACTTCATGTTTTAGTCATTCCGAACATGCCTGCCAAATATTAGTCAATTTGAAATGTTTCAATTTGTTGTGAAAATGGTCAATTTCCAAAGGGAACACCAATGGCAATGAACCATTTTGACATGAAAATTTCAATATTTTCAAATCGGCTAATATATTACTTGCATATTGGAGACTACTAAAAAGTCAAGTTTCATTATGGTACCTCTATAAATAATGGTCAAATGAAGTTTTGAAATCACTTTTATTCGGTGTTATGTTAGTGTTGAACGAAATAGTTTTTTTAACTTCATTCGACTTTTATTTAAAATGCATAACATGGTGAAACTTCAATTTTGAGTCATTCCGAGCTTTCCTGCCAAATATTAGTCAATTTGAAATGTTTCTATTTTTTTTATGAAAATGGACAATTGCCAAAGGGATTAACCTATTGCAATGAACCATTTTGGCATTAAAATTTATAAATTTTCAAATCGGCTAATATTTTACAAGCATGTAGGAGATCGCTTAAAAGGAAAGTTTCATTATGGTACCTCTATAAATAATGGTCAAATGAAGTTAAAAATCACTTTTACTCGGTGTTATGTTAGTGTTGACCAAAATAGTTTTTTTAACTTCATTTGACTATTATTTAAAATGCTTAACATTGTGACACTTCATGTTTTAGTCATTCCGAACATGCCTGCCAAATATTAGTCAATTTGAAATGTTTCAATTTTTTTGTGAAAATGGTCAATTTCCAAAGGGAACACCAATGGCAATGATCCATTTTGACATGAAAATTTCAATATTTTCAAATCGGCTAATATATTACTTGCATATTGGAGACTACTAAAAAGTCAAGTTTCATTATGGTACCTCTATAAATAATGGACAAATTAAGTTTTGAAATCACTTTTATTCGGTGTTATGTTTGTGTTGAACAAAATAGTTTTTTTAACTTCATTTGACTTTTATTTAAAATGCTTAACATGGTGAAACTTCAATTTTGAGTCATTCCGAGCTTTCCTGCCAAATATTAGTCAATTTGAAATGTTTCTATTTTTTTTATGAAAATGGACAATTGTCAAAGGGATTAACCTATTGCAATGAACCATTTTGGCATTAAAATTTATAAATTTTCAAATCGGCTAATATTTTACAAGCATGTAGGAGACTGCTTAAAAGGAAAGTTTCATTATGGTACCTCTATAAATAATGTTCAAATGAAGTTAAAAATCACTTTTACTCGGTGTTATGTTAGTGTTGACCAAAATAGTTTTTTTAACTTCATTTGACTATTATTTAAAATGCTTAACATTGTGACACTTCATGTTTTAGTCATTCCGAACATGCCTGCCAAATATTAGTCAATTTAAAATGTTTCAATTTTTTTGTGAAAATGGTCAATTTCCAAAGGGAACACCAATGGCAATGAACCATTTTGACATGAAAATTTCAATATTTGCAAATCGGCTAATATATTACTTGCATATTGGAGACTACTAAAAAGTCAAGTTTCATTATGGTACCACTATAAATAATGGACAAATGAAGTTTTCAAATCACTTTTATTCGGTGTTATGTTAGTGTTGAACAAAATAGTTTTTTTAACTTCATTTGACTTTTATTTAAAATGCTTAACATGGTGAAACTTCAATTTTGAGTCATTCCGAGCTTGCTCGCCAAATATTAGTCAATTTGAAATGTTTCTATTTTTTTATGAAAATGGACAATTGCCAAAGGGATTAACCTATTGCAATGAACCATTTTGGCATGAAAATTTATAAATTTTCAAATCGGCTAATATTTTACAAGCATGTAGGAGACTGCTTAAAAGGAAATGGTACCTCTATAAATAATGGTCAAATGAAATTAAAAATCAGTTTTACTCGTTGTTATGTTATTGTTGAACAAAATAGTTTGTTTAACTTCATTTGACTTTTATTTAAAATGCTTAACATGGTGAAACTTCAATTTTGAGTCATTCCGAGATTGCGTGCCAAATATTAGTCAATTTGAAATGTTTCTATTTTTTTATGAAAATGGGCAATTTCCAAAGGGATTAACCTATTGCAATGAACCATTTTGACATGAAAATTTATAAATTTTTAAATCGGCTAATATTTTACAAGCATATAGGAGACTGCTTAAAAGGCAAGTTTCATTATGGTACCTCTATAAATAATGGTCAAATGAAGTTGAAAATCACTTTTACTCGGTGTTATGTTAGTCTTGAACAAAATAGTTTTTTTAACTGCATTTGACTATTATTTAAAATTCTTAACATGGTGAAACTTCATGTTTTAGTCATTCCGAACATGCCTGCCAAATATTAGTCAATTTGAAATGTTTCATTTTTTTTGTGAAAATGGCCAATTTCCAAAGGGAACACCTATGGCAATGAACCATTTTGACATGAAAATTTCAAAATTTTCAAAACGGCTAATATTTTACAAGAATGTAGGAGATCTCGCTTAAAAGGCAATTTTCATTATGGTACCTCTATAAATAATGGTCAAATGAAATTAAAAATCAGTTTTACTCGGTGTTATGTTAGTGTTGACCAAAATAGTTTTTTTAACTTCATTTGACTATTATTTAAAATGCTTAACATTGTGACACTTCATGTTTTAGTCATTCCGAACATGCCTGCCAAATATTAGTCAATTTGAAATGTTTCTATTTTTTTGTGAAAATGGTCAATTTCCAAAGGGAACACCAATGGCAATGAACCATTTTGACATGAAAATTTCAATATTTTCAAATCGGCTAATATTTTAATTGCATATTGGAGACTACTAAAAAGTCAAGTTTCGTTATGGTACCTCTATAAATAATGGTCAAATGAAGTTTTGAAATCACTTTTATTCGGTGTTATGTTAGTGTTGAACAAAATAGTTTTTTTAACTTCATTTGACTTTTATTTAAAATGCTTAACATGGTGAAACTTCAATTTTGAGTCATTCCGAGCTTGAATCGCCAAATATTAGTCAATTTGAAATGTTTCTATTTTTTTTATGAAAATGGACAATTGCCAAAGGGATTAACCTATTGCAATGAACCATTTTGGCATGAAAATTTATAAATTTTCAAATCGGCTAATATTTTACAAGCATGTAGGAGACGCTTAAAAGGAAAGTTTCATTATGGTACCTCTATAAATAATGGTCAAATGAAGTTAAAAATCACTTTTACTCGGTGTTATGTTAGTGTTGACCAAAATAGTTTTTTTAACTTCATTTGACTATTATTTAAAATGCTTAACATTGTGACACTTCATGTTTTAGTCATTCCGACATGCCTGCCAAATATTAGTCAATTTGAAATGTTTCAATTTTTTTGTGAAAATGGTCAATTTCCAAAGGGAACACCAATAGCAATGAACCATTTTGACATGAAAATTTCAATATTTTCAAATCGGCTAATATATTACTTGCATATTGGAGACTACTAAAAAGTCAAGTTTCATTATGGTACCTCTATAAATAATGGTCAAATGAAGTTTTGAAATCACTTTTATTCGGTGTTATGTTAGTGTTGAACGAAATAGTTTTTTTAACTTCATTCGACTTTTATTTAAAATGCTTAACATGGTGAAACTTCAATTTTGAGTCATTCCGAGCTTTCCTGCCAAATATTAGTCAATTTGAAATGTTTCTATTTTTTTTATGAAAATGGACAATTGCCAAAGGGATTATCCTATTGCAATGAACCATTTTGGCATTAAAATTTATAAATTTTCAAATCGGCTAATATTTTACAAGCATGTAGGAGACTGCTTAAAAGGAAAGTTTCATTATGGTACCTCTATAAATAATGGTCAAATGAAGTTAAAAATCACTTTTACTCGGTGTTATGTTAGTGTTGACCAAAATAGTTTTTTTTAACTTCATTTGACTATTATTTAAAATGCTTAACATTGTGACACTTCATGTTTTAGTCATTCCGAACATGCACAAAATATTAGTCAATTTGAAATGTTTCAATTTTTTTGTGAAAATGGTCAATTTCCAAAGGGAACACCAATGGCAATGAACCATTTTGACATGAAAATTTCAATATTTTCAAATCGGCTAATATTTTACTTGCATATTGGAGACTACTAAAAAGTCAAGTTTCATTATGGTACCTCTATAAATAATGGTCAAATGAAGTTTTGAAATCACTTTTATTCGGTGTTATGTTAGTGTTGAACAAAATAGTTTTTTTAACTTCATTTGACTTTTATTTAAAATGCTTAACATGGTGAAACTTCAATTTTGAGTCATTCCGAGCTTGCCTGCCAAATATTAGTCAATTTGAAATGTTTCTATTTTTTTTATGAAAATGGACAATTGCCAAAGCGATTAACCTATTGCAATGAACCATTTTGGCATTAAAATTTATAAATTTTCAAATCGGCTAATATTTTACAAGCATGTAGGAGACTGCTTAAAAGGAAAGTTTCATTATGGTACCTCTATAAATAATGGTCAAATGAAGTTAAAAATCACTTTTACTCGGTGTTATGTTAGTGTTGACCAAAATAGTTTTTTTTAACTTCATTTGACTATTATTTAAAATGCTTAACATTGTGACACTTCATGTTTTAGTCATTCCGAACATGCCTGCCAAATATTAGTCAATTTGAAATGTTTCAATTTTTTTGTGAAAATGGTCAATTTCCAAAGGGAACACCAATGGCAATGAACCATTTTGACATGAAAATTTCAATATTTTCAAATCGGCTAATATTTTACTTGCATATTGGAGACTACTAAAAAGTCAAGTTTCATTATGGTACCTCTATAAATAATGGTCAAATGAAGTTTTGAAATCACTTTTATTCGGTGTTATGTTAGTGTTGAACAAAATAGTTTTTTTAACTTCATTTGACTTTTATTTAAAATGCTTAACATGGTGAAACTTCAATTTTGAGTCATTCCGAGCTTGCCTGCCAAATATTAGTCAATTTGAAATGTTTCTATTTTTTTTATGAAAATGGACAATTGCCAAAGCGATTAACCTATTGCAATGAACCATTTTGGCATTAAAATTTATAAATTTTCAAATCGGCTAATATTTTACAAGCATGTAGAGACTGGCTTAAAAGGAAAGTTTCATTATGGTACCTCTATAAATAATGGTCAAATGAAGTTAAAAATCACTTTTACTCGGTGTTATGTTAGTGTTGACCAAAATAGTTTTTTTAACTTCATTTGACTATTATTTAAAATGCTTAACATTGTGACACTTCATGTTTTAGTCATTCCGAACATGCCTAAAATATTAGTCAATTTGAAATGTTTCAATTTGTTGTGAAAATGGTCAATTTCCAAAGGGAACACCAATGGCAATGAACCATTTTGACATGAAAATTTCAATATTTTCAAATCGGCTAATATATTACTTGCATATTGGAGACTACTAAAAAGTCAAGTTTCATTATGGTACCTCTATAAATAATGGTCAAATGAAGTTTTGAAATCACTTTTATTCGGTGTTATGTTAGTGTTGAACGAAATAGTTTTTTTAACTTCATTCGACTTTTATTTAAAATGCATAACATGGTGAAACTTCAATTTTGAGTCATTCCGAGCTTTCCTGCCAAATATTAGTCAATTTGAAATGTTTCTATTTTTTTTATGAAAATGGACAATTGCCAAAGGGATTAACCTATTGCAATGAACCATTTTGGCATTAAAATTTATAAATTTTCAAATCGGCTAATATTTTACAAGCATGTAGGAGACCGCTTAAAAGGAAAGTTTCATTATGGTACCTCTATAAATAATGGTCAAATGAAGTTAAAAATCACTTTTACTCGGTGTTATGTTAGTGTTGACCAAAATAGTTTTTTTAACTTCATTTGACTATTATTTAAAATGCTTAACATTGTGACACTTCATGTTTTAGTCATTCCGAACATGCACATGCCAAATATTAGTCAATTTGAAATGTTTCAATTTTTTTGTGAAAATGGTCAATTTCCAAAGGGAACACCAATGGCAATGATCCATTTTGACATGAAAATTTCAATATTTTCAAATCGGCTAATATATTACTTGCATATTGGAGACTACTAAAAAGTCAAGTTTCATTATGGTACCTCTATAAATAATGGACAAATTAAGTTTTGAAATCACTTTTATTCGGTGTTATGTTTGTGTTGAACAAAATAGTTTTTTTAACTTCATTTGACTTTTATTTAAAATGCTTAACATGGTGAAACTTCAATTTTGAGTCATTCCGAGCTTTCCTGCCAAATATTAGTCAATTTGAAATGTTTCTATTTTTTTTATGAAAATGGACAATTGTCAAAGGGATTAACCTATTGCAATGAACCATTTTGGCATTAAAATTTATAAATTTTCAAATTGGCTAATATTTTACAAGCATGTAGGAGACTCGCTTAAAAGGAAAGTTTCATTATGGTACCTCTATAAATAATGGTCAAATGAAGTTAAAAATCACTTTTACTCGGTGTTATGTTAGTGTTGACCAAAATAGTTTTTTTAACTTCATTTGACTATTATTTAAAATGCTTAACATTGTGACACTTCATGTTTTAGTCATTCCGAACATGCCTGCCAAATATTAGTCAATTTAAAATGTTTCAATTTTTTTGTGAAAATGGTCAATTTCCAAAGGGAACACCAATGGCAATGAACCATTTTGACATGAAAATTTCAATATTTGCAAATCGGCTAATATATTACTTGCATATTGGAGACTACTAAAAAGTCAAGTTTCATTATGGTACCACTATAAATAATGGACAAATGAAGTTTTCAAATCACTTTTATTCGGTGTTATGTTAGTGTTGAACAAAATAGTTTTTTTAACTTCATTTGACTTTTATTTAAAATGCTTAACATGGTGAAACTTCAATTTTGAGTCATTCCGAGCTTGCCTGCCAAATATTAGTCAATTTGAAATGTTTCTATTTTTTTATGAAAATGGACAATTGCCAAAGGGATTAACCTATTGCAATGAACCATTTTGGCATGAAAATTTATAAATTTTCAAATCGGCTAATATTTTACAAGCATGTAGGAGACTCGCTTAAAAGGAAATGGTACCTCTATAAATAATGGTCAAATGAAATTAAAAATCGGTTTTACTCGTTGTTATGTTATTGTTGAACAAAATAGTTTGTTTAACTTCATTTGACTTTTATTTAAAATGCTTAACATGGTGAAACTTCAATTTTGAGTCATTCCGAGATTGCGTGCCAAATATTAGTCAATTTGAAATGTTTCTATTTTTTTATGAAAATGGGCAATTTCCAAAGGGATTAACCTATTGCAATGAACCATTTTGACATGAAAATTTATAAATTTTTAAATCGGCTAATATTTTACAAGCATATAGGAGACTGCTTAAAAGGCAAGTTTCATTATGGTACCTCTATAAATAATGGTCAAATGAAGTTGAAAATCACTTTTACTCGGTGTTATGTTAGTCTTGAACAAAATAGTTTTTTTAACTGCATTTGACTATTATTTAAAATTCTTAACATGGTGAAACTTCATGTTTTAGTCATTCCGAACATGCCTGCCAAATATTAGTCAATTTGAAATGTTTCATTTTTTTTGTGAAAATGGCCAATTTCCAAAGGGAACACCTATGGCAATGAACCATTTTGACATGAAAATTTCAAAATTTTCAAAACGGCTAATATTTTACAAGAATGTAGGAGACTGCTTAAAAGGCAATTTTCATTATGGTACCTCTATAAATAATGGTCAAATGAAATTAAAAATCAGTTTTACTCGGTGTTATGTTAGTGTTGACCAAAATAGTTTTTTTAACTTCATTTGACTATTATTTAAAATGCTTAACATTGTGACACTTCATGTTTTAGTCATTCCGAACATGCACATGCCAAATATTAGTCAATTTGAAATGTTTCTATTTTTTTGTGAAAATGGTCAATTTCCAAAGGGAACACCAATGGCAATGAACCATTTTGACATGAAAATTTCAATATTTTCAAATCGGCTAATATTTTAATTGCATATTGGAGACTACTAAAAAGTCAAGTTTCGTTATGGTACCTCTATAAATAATGGTCAAATGAAGTTTTGAAATCACTTTTATTCGGTGTTATGTTAGTGTTGAACAAAATAGTTTTTTTAACTTCATTTGACTTTTATTTAAAATGCTTAACATGGTGAAACTTCAATTTTGAGTCATTCCGAGCTTGACTGCCAAATATTAGTCAATTTGAAATGTTTCTATTTTTTTTATGAAAATGGACAATTGCCAAAGGGATTAACCTATTGCAATGAACCATTTTGGCATGAAAATTTATAAATTTTCAAATCGGCTAATATTTTACAAGCATGTAGGAGACTGCTTAAAAGGAAAGTTTCATTATGGTACCTCTATAAATAATGGTCAAATGAAGTTAAAAATCACTTTTACTCGGTGTTATGTTAGTGTTGACCAAAATAGTTTTTTTAACTTCATTTGACTATTATTTAAAATGCTTAACATTGTGACACTTCATGTTTTAGTCATTCCGACATGCCTGCCAAATATTAGTCAATTTGAAATGTTTCAATTTTTTTGTGAAAATGGTCAATTTCCAAAGGGAACACCAATAGCAATGAACCATTTTGACATGAAAATTTCAAAATTTTCAAATCGGCTAATATTTTACAAGCATGTAGGAGACTGCTTAAAAGGCAAGTTTCATTATGGTACCTCTACAAATAATGGTCAAATGAAATTAAAAATCACTTTTACTCGTTGTTATGTTAGTGTTGAACAAAATAGTTTGTTTAACTTCATTTGACTTTTATTTAAAATGCTTAACATGGTGAAACTTCAATTTTGAGTCATTCCGAGATTGCGTGCCAAATATTAATCAATTTGAATTGTTTCTTTTTTTTTTTTTGAAAATGGGCAATTTCCAAAGGGATTAACCTATTGCAATGAACCATTTTGACATGAAAATTTATAAATTTTCAAATCGGCTAATATTTTACAAGCATATAGGAGATGGCTTAAAAGGCAAGTTTCATTATGGTACCTCTATAAATAATGGTCAAATGAAATTGAAAATCACTTTTACTCGGTGTTATGTTAGTGTTGAACAAAATAGTTTTTTTAACTTCATTTGACTATTATTTAAAATGCTTAATATGGTGAAACTTCATGTTTTAGTCATTCCGAACATGCCTGCCAAATATTCGTCAATTTGAAATGTTTCATTTTTTTGTGAAAATGGCCAATTTCCAAAGGGAACACCTATGGCAATGAACCATTTTGACATGAAAATTTCAAAATTTTCAAATTGGCTAATATTTTACAAGAATGTAGGAGACTCGCTTAAAAGGCAAGTTTCATTATGGTACCTCTATAAATAATGGTCAAATGAAATTAAAAATCACTTTTAGTCGTTGTTATGTTAGTGTTGAACAAAATAGTTTGTTTAACTTCATTTGACTTTTATTTAAAATGCTTAACATGGTGAAACTTCAATTTTGAGTCATTCCGAGATTGCGTGCCAAATATTAGTCAATTTGAATTGTTTCTTTTTTTTTTATGAAAATGGGCAATTTCCAAAGGGATTAACCTATTGCAATGAACCATTTTGACATGAAAATTTATAAATTTTCAAATCGGCTAATATTTTACAAGCATATAGGAGACTGCTTAAAAGGCAAGTTTCATTATGGTACCTCTATAAATAATGGTCAAATGAAATTGAAAATCACTTTTACTCGGTGTTATGTTAGTGTTGAACAAAATAGTTTTTTTAACTTCATTTGACTATTATTTAAAATGCTTAACATGGTGAAACTTCATGTTTTAGTCATTCCGAACATGCTCGCCAAATATTCGTCAATTTGAAATGTTTCATTTTTTTGTGAAAATGGCCAATTTCCAAAGGGAACACCTATGGCAATGAACCATTTTGACATGAAAATTTCAAAATTTTCAAATTGGCTAATATTTTACAAGAATGTAGGAGATCGCTTAAAAGGCAAGTTTCATTATGGTACCTCTATAAATAATGGTCAAATGAAATTAAAAATCACTTTTACTCGTTGTTATGTTAGTGTTGAACAAAATAGTTTGTTTAACTTCATTTGACTTTTATTTAAAATGCTTAACATGGTGAAACTTCAATTTTGAGTCATTCCGAGATTGCGTGCCAAATATTAGTCAATTTGAATTGTTTCTATTTTTTTTATAAAAATGGGCAATTTCCAAAGGGATTAACCTATTGCAATGAACCATTTTGACATGAAAATTTATAAATTTTCAAATCGGCTAATATTTTACAAGCATATAGGAGACTGCTTAAAAGGCAAGTTTCATTATGGTACCTCTATAAATAATGGTCAAATGAAATTGAAAATCACTTTTACTCGGTGTTATGTTAGTGTTGAACAAAATAGTTTTTTTAACTTCATTTGACTATTATTTAAAATGCTTAATATGGTGAAACTTCATGTTTTAGTCATTCCGAACATGCCTGCCAAATATTCGTCAATTTGAAAGGTTTCATTTTTTTGTGAAAATGGCCAATTTCCAAAGGGAACACCTATGGCAATGAACCATTTTGACATGAAAATTTCAAAATTTTCAAATTGGCTAATATTTTACAAGAATGTAGGAGACCGCTTAAAAGGCAAGTTTCATTATGGTACCTCTATAAATAATGGTCAAATGAAATTAAAAATCACTTTTACTCGTTGTTATGTTAGTGTTGAACAAAATAGTTTGTTTAACTTCATTTGACTTTTATTTAAAATGCTTAACATGGTGAAACTTCAATTTTGAGTCATTCCGAGATTGCGTGCCAAATATTAGTCAATTTGAATTGTTTCTTTTTTTTTTATGAAAATGGGCAATTTCCAAAGGGATTAACCTATTGCAATGAACCATTTTGACATGAAAATTTATAAATTTTCAAATCGGCTAATATTTTACAAGCATATAGAGACTTTTTAAAAGGCAAGTTTCATTATGGTACCTCTATAAATAATGGTCAAATGAAATTGAAAATCACTTTTACTCGGTGTTATGTTAGTGTTGAACAAAATAGTTTTTTTAACTTCATTTGACTATTATTTAAAATGCTTAACATGGTGAAACTTCATGTTTTAGTCATTCCGAACATGCCTGCCAAATATTCGTCAATTTGAAATGTTTCATTTTTTTGTGAAAATGGCCAATTTCCAAAGGGAACACCTATGGCAATGAACCATTTTGACATGAAAATTTCAAAATTTTCAAATTGGCTAATATTTTACAAGAATGTAGGAGACTGCTTAAAAGGCAAGTTTCATTATGGTACCTCTATAAATAATGGTCAAATGAAATTAAAAATCACTTTTACTCGTTGTTATGTTAGTGTTGAACAAAATAGTTTGTTTAACTTCATTTGACTTTTATTTAAAATGCTTAACATGGTGAAACTTCAATTTTGAGTCATTCCGAGATTGCGTGCCAAATATTAGTCAATTTGAATTGTTTCTATTTTTTTTATAAAAATGGGCAATTTCCAAAGGGATTAACCTATTGCAATGAACCATTTTGACATGAAAATTTATAAATTTTCAAATCGGCTAATATTTTACAAGCATATAGGAGACTGACTTAAAAGGCAAGTTTCATTATGGTACCTCTATAAATAATGGTCAAATGAAATTGAAAATCACTTTTACTCGGTGTTATGTTAGTGTTGAACAAAATAGTTTTTTTAACTTCATTTGACTACTATTTAAAATGCTTAATATGGTGAAACTTCATGTTTTAGTCATTCCGAACATGCCTGCCAAATATTCGTCAATTTGAAATGTTTCATTTTTTTGTGAAAATGGCCAATTTCCAAAGGGAACACCTATGGCAATGAACCATTTTGACATGAAAATTTCAAAATTTTCAAATTGGCTAATATTTTACAAGAATGTAGGAGACTGCTTAAAAGGCAAGTTTCATTATGGTACCTCTATAAATAATGGTCAAATGAAATTAAAAATCACTTTTACTCGTTGTTATGTTAGTGTTGAACAAAATAGTTTGTTTAACTTCATTTGACTTTTATTTAAAATGCTTAACATGGTGAAACTTCAATTTTGAGTCATTCCGAGATTGCGTGCCAAATATTAGTCAATTTGAATTGTTTCTTTTTTTTTTTATGAAAATGGGCAATTTCCAAAGGGATTAACCTATTGCAATGAACCATTTTGACATGAAAATTTATAAATTTTCAAATCGGCTAATATTTTACAAGCATATAGGAGACTACTTAAAAGGCAAGTTTCATTATGGTACCTCTATAAATAATGGTCAAATGAAATTGAAAATCACTTTTACTCGGTGTTATGTTAGTGTTGAACAAAATAGTTTTTTTAACTTCATTTGACTATTATTTAAAATGCTTAACATGGTGAAACTTCATGTTTTAGTCATTCCGAACATGCCTGCCAAATATTCGTCAATTTGAAATGTTTCATTTTTTTTTGAAAATGGCCAATTTCCAAAGGGAACACCTATGGCAATGAACCATTTTGACATGAAAATTTCAAAATTTTCAAATTGGCTAATATTTTACAAGTATGTAGGAGACTGCTTAAAAGGCAAGTTTCATTATGGTACCTCTATAAATAATGGTCAAATGAAATTAAAAATCACTTTTACTCGTTGTTATGTTAGTGTTGAACAAAATAGTTTGTTTAACTTCATTTGACTTTTATTTAAAATGCTTAACATGGTGAAACTTCAATTTTGAGTCATTCCGAGATTGCGTGCCAAATATTAGTCAATTTGAATTGTTTCTATTTTTTTTATAAAAATGGGCAATTTCCAAAGGGATTAACCTATTGCAATGAACCATTTTGACATGAAAATTTATAAATTTTCAAATCGGCTAATATTTTACAAGCATATAGGAGACTCGCTTAAAAGGCAAGTTTCATTATGGTACCTCTATAAATAATGGTCAAATGAAGTTGAAAATCACTTTTACTCGGTGTTATGTTAGTGTTGAACAAAATAGTTTTTTTAACTTCATTTGACTATTATTTAAAATGCTTAACATGGTGACACTTCATGTTTTAGTCATTCCGAACATGCCTGCCAAATATTAGTCAATTTGAAATGTTTCAATTTTTTTGTGAAAATGGTCAATTTCCAAAGGGAACACCTATGGCAATGAACCATTTTGACATGAAAATTTCAAAATTTTCAAATCGGCTAATAGTTTACATGCATATTGGAGACTACTAAAAAGTCAAGTTTCATCATGGTACCTCTATAAATAATGGTCAAATGAAGTTTTCAAATCACTTTTACTCGGTGTTATGTTAGTGTTGAAAAAAATAGTTTTTTTTAACTTCATTTGACTATTATTTAAAATGCTTAACATGGTGAAACTTCATGTTTTAGTCATTCCGAACATGACTGCCAAATATTAGTCAATTTGAAATGTTTCATTGTTTGTGTGAAAATGTTCAATTTCCAAAGGGAACACCAATGGCAATGAACCATTTTGACATGAAAATTTAAAAATTTTCAAATCGGCTAATATTTTACATGCATATTGGAGACTACTGAAAAGTCAAGTTTCATTATGGTACCTCTATAAATAATGGTCAAATGAAGTTTTCAAATCACTTTTACTCGGTGTTATGTTAGTGTTGAACAAAATAGTTTTTTTAACTTTATTTGACTTTTATTTAAAATGCTTAACATGGTGAAACTTCAATTTTGAGTCATTCCGAGCTTGCTCGCCAAATATTAGTCAATTTGAAATGTTTCTATTTTTTTATGAAAATGGACAATTGCCAAAGGGATTAACCTATTGCAATGAACCATTTTGACATGAAAATTTATAAATTTTCAAATCGGCTAATATTTTACTAGCATATAGGAGACTGCTTAAAAGGCAAGTTTCATTATGGTACCTCTATAAATAATGGTCAAATGAAGTTTTCAAATCACTTTTACTCGGTGTTATGTTAGTGTTGAACAAAATAGTTTTTTTAACTTTATTTGACTTTTATTTAAAATGCTTAACATGGTGAAACTTCAATTTTGAGTCATTCCGAGCTTGCCTACCAAATATTAGTCAATTTGAAATGTTTCTATTTTTTTATGAAAATGGACAATTGCCAAAGGGATTAACCTATTGCAATGAACCATTTTGACATGAAAATTTATAAATTTTCAAATCGGCTAATATTTTACAAGCATATAGGAGACTGCTTAAAAGGCAAGTTTCATTATGGTACCTCTATAAATAATGGTCAAATGAAGTTAAAAATCACTTTTACTCGGTGTTATGTTAGTGTTGAAAAAAATAGTTTTTTTAACTTCATTTGACTATTATTTAAAATACTGAACATGGTGAAACTTCATGTTTTAGTAATTCCGAACATACCTGCCAAATATTAGTCAATTTGAAATGTTTCAATTTTTTTGTGAAAATGGTCAATTTCCAAAGGGAACACCAATGGCAATGAACCATTTTGACATGAAAATTTCAAAATTTTCAAATCGCCTAATATTTTACATGCATATTGGAGACCACTGAAAAGTCAAGTTTCATTATGGTACCTCTATAAATAATGGTCAAATGAAGTTTTCAAATCACTTTTACTCGGTGTTATGTTAGTGTTGAACAAAATAGTTTTTTTAACTTTATTTGACTTTTATTTAAAATGCTTAACATGGTGAAACTTCAATTTTGAGTCATTCCGAGCTTGCCTGCCAAATATTAGTCAATTTGAAATGTTTCTATTTTTTTATGAAAATGGACAATTGCCAAAGGGATTAACCTATTGCAATGAACCATTTTGACATGAAAATTTATAAATTTTCAAATCGGCTAATATTTTACTAGCATATGGAGACTGCTTAAAAGGCAAGTTTCATTATGGTACCTCTATAAATAATGGTCAAATGAAGTTTTCAAATCACTTTTACTCGGTGTTATGTTAGTGTTGAACAAAATAGTTTTTTTAACTTTATTTGACTTTTATTTAAAATGCTTAACATGGTGAAACTTCAATTTTGAGTCATTCCGAGCTTGCCTACCAAATATTAGTCAATTTGAAATGTTTCTATTTTTTTTATGAAAATGGACAATTGCCAAAGGGATTAACCAATTGCAATGAACCATTTTGACATGAAAATTTATAAATTTTCAAATCGGCTAATATTTTACAAGCATATACGAGACTGCTTAAAAGGCAAGTTTCATTATGGTACCTCTATAAATAATGGTCAAATGAAGTTAAAAATCACTTTTACTCGTTGTTATGTTAGTGTTGAACAAAATAGTTTGTTTAACTTCATTTGACTTTTATTTAAAATACTTAACATGGTGAAACATCAATTTTGAGTCATTCCGAGCATGCCTGCCAAATATTAGTAAATTTGAAATGTTTCTATTTTTTATGAAAATGGACAATTTCCAAAGGGAACACCATGGCAATGAACAATTTTGACATGAAAATTTCAAAATTTTCAAATGGGCTAATATTTTACATGCATGTTGGAGACTACTAAAAAGTCAAGTTTCATTATGATACCTCTATAAATAATGGTCAAATGAAGTTTTCAAATCACTTTTACTTGGTGTTATGTTAGTGTTCAACAAAATAGTTTTTTTTTAACTTCATTTGAGTAATATTTAAAATGCTTAACATGGTGAAAGATCATGTTTTAGTCATTCCGAACATGCCTGCAAAATATTAGTCAATTTGAAATGTTTCATTTTTTGTGTGAAAATGTTCAATTTATAAAAGGGAACACCAATGGCAATGAACCATTTTGACATGAAAAATTCAAAATTTTCAAATCGGCTAATCTTTTACATGCACATTGGAGACTACTAAAAAGTCAAGTTTCATTATGGTACCTTTATAAATAATGGTCAAATGAAGTTTTGAAATCACTTTTACTCAGTGTTATGTTAGTGTTGAAAAAAATAGTTTTTTTAACTTTATTTGACTTTTATTTAAAATGCTTAACATGGTGAAATTCAATTTTGAGTCATTCCGAGCTTGCCTGCCAAATATTAGTCAATTTGAAATGTTTCTATTTTTTTATGAAAATGGACAATTGCCAAAGGGAACAATGTTGACATGAAAATTTCAAAATTTTGAGATGGGCTAATATTTTACATGCATGTTGGAGACTACTAAAAAGTCAAGTTTCATTATGATACCTCTATAAATAATGGTCAAATGAAGTTTTCAAATCACTTTTATTCGGTGTTATGTTAGTGTTGAACAAAATAGTTTTTTTAACTTCATTTGACTTTTATTTAAAATGCTTAACATGGTGAAACTTCAATTTTGAGTCATTTCGAGCTTGCCTGCCAAATATTAGTCAATTTGAATGTTTCTATTTTTTTATGAAAATGGACAATTGCCAAAGGGATTAACCTATTGCAATGAACCATTTTGACATGAAAATTTATAAATTTTCAAATCGGGTAATATTTTACAAGCATATAGGAGACTGCATAAAAGGCAAGTTTCATTATGGTACCTCTATAAATAATGGTCAAATGAAGTTAAAAATCACTTTTACTCGGTGTTATGTTAGTGTTGAACGAAATAGTTGTTTTTAACTTCATTTGCCTATTATTTAAAATGCTTAACATGGTGAAACTTCAATTTTGAGTCATTCCGAGCATGCCTGCCAAATATTAGTCAATTTGAAATGTTTCTATTTTTTTTATGAAAATGGACAATTTCCAAAGGCAACAATTTTGACATGAAAACTTCAAAATTTGCAAATGGGCTAATATTTTACATGCATGTTGGAGACTACTAAAAAGTCAACTTTCATTATGATACCTCTATAAATAATGGTCAAATGAAGTTTTCAAATCACTTTTACTCGGTGTTATGTTAGTGTTGAAAAAAATAGTTTTTTTAACTTCATTTGACTATTATTTAAAATGCTTAACATGGTGAAACTTCATGTTTTAGTCATTCCGAACATGCCTGCCAAACATTGGTCAATTTGAAATGTTTCAATTTTTTTGTGAAAATGATCAATTTCTAAAGGGAACACCTATGGCAATGAAACATTTTGACATGAAAATTTCAAAATTTTCGAATCGGCTATTAGTTTACATGCAAATTGGAGACTACTAAAAACTCAAGTTTCATCATGGTACCTCTATAAATAATGGTCAAATGAAGTTTTCAAATCACTTTTACTCAGTGTTATGTTAGTGTTGATATAAATAGTTTTTTTAACTTCATTTGACTATTACTTAAAATGCTTAACATGGTGAAACTTAATGTTTTAGTCATTCCGAACATGCCTGCCAAATATTAGTCAATTTGAAATGTTTCATTTTTTGTGTGAAAATGTTCAATTTCCAAAGGGAACACCAATGGCAATGAACCATTTTGACATGAATATTTCAAAATTTTCAAATCGGCTAATATTTTATATGCATATTGGAGACTACTAAAAAGTCAAGTTTCATTATTGTACCTCTATAAATAATGGTCAAATGAAGTTTTCAAATCACTTTTACTCGATGTTATGTTAGTGTAGAAAAAAATAGTTTTTTAAACTTCATTTGACTATTATTTAAAATGCTTAACATGGTGAAACTTCATGTTTTAGTCATTCCGAACATGCCTGCCAAATATTAGTCAATTTGAAACGTTTCAATTTTTTTGTGAAAATGATCAATTTCCAAAGGGAACACCTATGGCAATGAACCATTTTGACATGAAAATTTCAAAATTTTCGAATATGCTAATAGTTTACATGCATATTGGAGACTACTAAAAAGTCAAGTTTCATCATGGTACCTCTATAAATAATGGTCAAATGAAGTTTTCAAATCACTTTTACTCGGTGTTATGTTAGTGTTGAAAAAAATAGTTTTTGTAACTTCATTTGACTATTATTTAAATTGCTTAACATGGTGAAACTTCATGTTTTAGTCATTCCGAACATGCCTACCAAATATTAGTCAATTTGAAATGTTTCATTTTTTGTGTGAAAATGTTCAATTTCCAAAGGGAACACCAATGGCAATGAACCGTTTTGACATGAAAATTTCAAAATTTTCAAATCGGCTAATATTTTACATGCATATTGGAGACTACTAAAAAGTCAAGTTTCATTATCGTACCTCTATAAATAATGGTCAAATGAAGTTTTCAAATCACTTTTACTCGGTGTTATGTTAGTGTTGAACAAAATAATTTTTTTAACTTCATTTGACTATTATTTAAAATGCTTAACATGGTGAAACTTCATGTTTTAGTCATTCCGAACATGCCTGCCAAATATTAGTCAATTTGAAATATTTCTATTGTTTTTATGAAAATGGACAATTGCCAAAGGTATTAACCTATTACAATGAACCATTTTGACATGAAAATTTATAAATTTTCAAATCGGCTAATATTTTACAAGCATGTAGGAGACTGCTTAAAAGGCAAGTTTCATTATGGTACGTCTATAAATAATGGTCAAATGAAGTTAAAAATCACTTTTACTCGGTGTTATGTTAGTGTTGAACAAAATTGTTTTTTTAACTTCATTTGACTATTATTTAAAATGCTTAACATGGTGAGACTTCATGTTTTAGTCATTCCGAACATGCCTGCCAAATATTAGTTAATTTGAATTGTTTCAATTTTTTTGTGAAAATGGTCAATTTCCAAAGGGAACACCTATGGCAATGAACCATTTTGACATGAAAATTTCCAAATTTTCAAATTGGCTAATATTTTACAAGCATGTAGGAGACTGCTTAAAAGGCAAGTCTCATTATGGTACCTCTATAAATAATTGTCAAATGAAGTTAAAAATCACTTTTACTCGTTGTTATGTTAGTGTTGAACAAAATAGTTTGTTTAACTTCATTTGACTTTTATTTAAAATACTTAACATGGTGAAACTTCAATTTTGAGTCATTCCGAGCATGCCTGCCACATATTAGTCAATTTGAAATGTTTCATTTTTTGTGTGAAAATGTTCAATTTCCGAAGGGAACACCAATGGCAATGAACCATTTTGACATGAAAATTTCCAAATTTTCAAATTGGCTAATATTTTACAAGCATGTAGGAGACTGCTTAAAAGGCAAGTTTCGTTATGGTACCTCTATAAATAATGGTCAAATGAAGTTAAAAATCACTTTTACTCATTGTTATGTTAGTGTGAAACAAAATAGTTTGTTTAACTTCATTTGACTTTTATTTAAAATACTTAACATGGTGAAACTTCAATTTTGAGTCATTCCGAGCATACCTGCCAAATATTAATCAATTTGAAATATTTCTATTGTTTTTATTAAAATGGACAATTGTCAAAGGTATTAACCTATTACAATGAACCATTTTGACATGAAAATTTATAAATTTTCAAATCGGCTAATATTTTACAACCATGTAGGAGACTGCTTAAAACGCAAGTTTCATTATGGTACCTCTATAAATAATGGTCAAATGAAGATAAAAATCACTTTTACTCGGTGTTATGTTAGTGTTGAACAAAATAGTTTTTTTAACTTCATTTGACTATTATTTAAAATGCTTAACATGGTGAAACTTCATGTTTTAGTCATTCCGAACATGCACGCCAAATATTAGTCAATGTGAAAGGTTTCAATTTTTTTGTGAAAATGGTCAATTTCCAAACGGAACACCTATGGCAATGAAACATTTTGACATGAATATTTCCAAATTTTCAAATTGGCTAATATTTTACAAGCATGTAGGAGATCGCCTAAAAGGCAAGTTTCATTATGGTACCTCTATAAATAATTGTCAAATGAAGTTAAAAATCACTTTTACTCGTTGTTATGTTAGTGTTGATCAAACTAGTTTGTTTAACTTCATTTGACTTTTATTTAAAATACTTAACATGGTGAAACTTCAATTTTGAGTCATTCCGAGCATGCACGCCAAATATTAGTCAATTTGAAATGTTTCATTTTTTGTGTGAAAATGTTCAATTTCCAAAGGGAACACCAATGGAAATGAACCATTTTGACATGAAAATTTCCAAATTTTCAAATCGGCTAATATTTGACAAGCATGTAGGAGATCGCTTAAAAGGTAAGTTTCGTTGTGGTACCTTTATAAATAATGGTCAAATAAAGTTAAAAATCACTTTTACTCGTTGTTATGTTAGTGTTGAACAAAATAGTTTGTTTAACTTCATTTGACTTTTATTTAAAATACTTAACATGGTGAAACTTCAATTTTGAGTCATTCCGAGCATACCTGCCAAATATTAGTCAATTTGAAATGTTTCATTTTTTGTGTGAAAATGTTCAATTTCCGAAGGGAACACCAATGGCAATGAACCATTTTGACATGAAAATTTCAAAATTTTCAAATCGGCAAATATTTTACATGTATATTGGAGACTACTAAAAAGTCAAGTTTCATTATAGTACCTCTATAAATAATGGTCAAATGAAGTTTTCAAATCACTTTTACTCGGTGTTATGTTAGTGTTGAACAATATAGTTTTTTTAACTTTATTTGACTTTTATTTAAAATGCTTAACATGGTGAAACTTCATGTTTTAGTCATTCCGAACATGCACGCCAAATATTAGTCAATTTGAAATGTTTCATTTTTTGTGTGAAAATTTTCAATTTCCAAAGGGAACACCAATGGCAATGAACCATTTTGACATGAAAATTTCAATATTTTCAAATCGGCTAATATTTTACTTGCATATTGGAGACTACTAAAAAGTCAAGTTTCATTATGCTACCTCTATAAATAATGGTCAAATGAAGTTTTCAAATCACTTTTACTCGGTGTTATGTTAGTGTTGAACAAAATAGTTTTTTTAACTTCATTTGACTATTATTTAAAATGGTTAACATGGTGAAACTTCATGTTTTAGTCATTCCGAACATGCACGCCAAATATTAGTCAATTTGAAATGTTTCATTTTTTGTGTGAAAATGTTCAATTTCCAAAGGGAACACCAATGGCAATGAACCATTTTGACATGAAAATTTCAATATTTTCAAATCGGCTAATATTTTTCTTGCATATTGGAGACTACTAAAAAGTCAAGTTTCATTATGGTACCTCTATAAATAATGGTCAAATGAAGTTTTGAAATCACTTTTACTCGGTGTTATGTTAGTGTTGAACAAAATAGTTTTTTTTAACTTCATTTGACTATTATTTAAAATGCTTAATATGGTGAAACTTCATGTTTTAGTCATTCCGAACATGCTGCCAAATATTAGTCAATTTGAAATGTTTCATTTTTTGTGTGAAAATGTTCAATTTCCAAAGGGAACACCAATGGCAATGAATCGTTTTGACATGAAAATTTAAAAACTTTCAAATCGGCTAATATTTTACATGCATATTGCAGACTACTAAAAAGTCAAGTTTCATTATGGTACCTCTATAAATAATGGTCAAATGAAGTTTTCAAATCACTTTTACTCGGTGTTATGTTAGTGTTGAACAAAATAGGTTTTTTAACTTCATTTGACTTTTATTTTAAATGCTTAACATGGTGAAACTTCAATTTTGAGTTATTCTGAGCATGCCTGCCAAATATTAGTCAGTTTGAAATGTTTCTATTTTTTTATGAAAATGGACAATTGCCAAAGGTATTAACCTATTGCAATGAACCATTTTGACTTGAAAATTTATAAATTTTCAAATCGGCTAATATTTTATAAGCATGTAGGAGACTGCTTAAAAGGCAAGTTTCGTTATGGTACCTCTATAAATAATGGTCAAATGAAGTTAAAAATCACTTTTAGTCGTTGTTATGTTAGTGTTGAACAAAATGGTTTGTTTAACTTCATTTGACTTTTATTTAAAATACTTAACATGGTGAAACTTCAATTTTGAGTCATTCCGAGCATGCCTGCCAAATATTAGGCAATTTGAAATGTTTCTATTTTTTATGAAAATGGACAATTTTCAAAGGGAACACCATGGCAATGAACAATTTTGACATGAAAATTTCAAAATTTTCAAATGGGCTAATATTTTACATGCATGTTGGAGACTACTAAAAAGACAAGTTTCATTATGATACCTCTATAAATAATCGTCAAATGAAGTTTTCAAATCACTTTTACTCGGTGTTATGTTAGTGTTGAACAAAATAGTTTTTTTAACTTTATTTGACTATTATTTAAAATGCTTAACATGGTGAAACTTCAATTTTGAGTCATTCCGAGCATGCCTGCCAAATATTAGTCAATTTGAAATGTTTCATTTTTTGTGTGAAAATGTTCAATTTCCAAACGGAACACCAATGGAAATGAACCATTTCGACATGAAAATTTCCAAATTTTCAAATCGGCTAATAGTTTACAAGCATGTAGGAGACTGCTTAAAAGGCAAGTTCCATTATGGTACCTCTATAAATAATTGTCAAATGAAGTTAAAAATCACTTTTACTCGTTATTATGTTAGTGTTGAACAAAATAGTTTTTTTAACTTCATTTGACTTTTATTTAAAATACTTCACATGGTGAAACTTCAATTTTGAGTCATTCCGAGCATGCCTGCCAAATATTAGTCAATTTGAAATGTTTCTATTTTTTTAAGAAAATGGACAATTTTCAAAGGGAACACCATGGCAATGAAAAATTTTGACATGAAAATTTCAAAATTTTCAAATGGGGTAATATTTTACATGCATGTTGGAGACTACTAAAAAGTCAAGTTTCATTAAGATACCTCTATAAATAATCGTCAAATGAACTTTTCAAATCACTTTTACTCGGTGTTATGTTAGTGTTGAACAAAATAGTTTTTTTTAACTTCATTTGACTATTATTTAAAATGCTTAACATGGTGAAACTTCATGTTTTAGTCATTCCGAACATGCCTGCCAAATATTAGTCAATTTGAAATATTTTTATTGTTTTTATGAAAATGGACAATTGCCAAAGGTATTAACCTATTACAATGAACCATTTTGACATGAAAATTTATAAATTTTCAAATCGGCTAATATTTTACAACCATGTAGGAGACTGCTTAAAACGCAAGTTTCATTATGGTACCTCTATAAATAATGGTCAAATGAAGATAAAAATCACTTTTACTCGGTGTTATGTTAGTGTTGAACAAAATAGTTTTTTTAACTTCATTTGACTATTATTTAAAATGCTTAACATGGTGAAACTTCATGTTTTAGTCATTCCGAACATGCCTGCCAAATATTAGTCAATGTGAAAGGTTTCAATTTTTTTGTGAAAATGGTCAATTTCCAAACGGAACACCTATGGCAATGAAACATTTTGACATGAATATTTCCAAATTTTCAAATTGGCTAATATTTTACAAGCATGTAGGAGATCGCCTAAAAGGCAAGTTTCATTATGGTACCTCTATAAATAATTGTCAAATGAAGTTAAAAATCACTTTTACTCGTTGTTATGTTAGTGTTGATCAAACTAGTTTGTTTAACTTCATTTGACTTTTATTTAAAATACTTAACATGGTGAAACTTCAATTTTGAGTCATTCCGAGCATGCTCGCCAAATATTAGTCAATTTGAAATGTTTCATTTTTTGTGTGAAAATGTTCAATTTCCAAAGGGAACACCAATGGAAATGAACCATTTTGACATGAAAATTTCCAAATTTTCAAATCGGCTAATATTTGACAAGCATGTAGGAGACTGCTTAAAAGGTAAGTTTCGTTGTGGTACCTTTATAAATAATGGTCAAATAAAGTTAAAAATCACTTTTACTCGTTGTTATCTTAGTGTTGAACAAAATAGTTTGTTTAACTTCATTTGACTTTTATTTAAAATACTTAACATGGTGAAACTTCAATTTTGAGTCATTCCGAGCATACCTGCCAAATATTAGTCAATTTGAAATGTTTCATTTTTTGTGTGAAAATGTTCAATTTCCGAAGGGAACACCAATGGCAATGAACCATTTTGACATGAAAATTTCAAAATTTTCAAATCGGCAAATATTTTACATGTATATTGGAGACTACTAAAAAGTCAAGTTTCATTATAGTACCTCTATAAATAATGGTCAAATGAAGTTTTCAAATCACTTTTACTCGGTGTTATGTTAGTGTTGAACAATATAGTTTTTTTAACTTTATTTGACTTTTATTTAAAATGCTTAACATGGTGAAACTTCATGTTTTAGTCATTCCGAACATGCTCGCCAAATATTAGTCAATTTGAAATGTTTCATTTTTTGTGTGAAAATTTTCAATTTCCAAAGGGAACACCAATGGCAATGAACCATTTTGACATGAAAATTTCAATATTTTCAAATCGGCTAATATTTTACTTGCATATTGGAGACTACTAAAAAGTCAAGTTTCATTATGCTACCTCTATAAATAATGGTCAAATGAAGTTTTCAAATCACTTTTACTCGGTGTTATGTTAGTGTTGAACAAAATAGTTTTTTTAACTTCATTTGACTATTATTTAAAATGGTTAACATGGTGAAACTTCATGTTTTAGTCATTCCGAACATGCCTGCCAAATATTAGTCAATTTGAAATGTTTCATTTTTTGTGTGAAAATGTTCAATTTCCAAAGGGAACACCAATGGCAATGAACCATTTTGACATGAAAATTTCAATATTTTCAAATCGGCTAATATTTTTCTTGCATATTGGAGACTACTAAAAAGTCAAGTTTCATTATGGTACCTCTATAAATAATGGTCAAATGAAGTTTTGAAATCACTTTTACTCGGTGTTATGTTAGTGTTGAACAAAATAGTTTTTTTCAACTTCATTTGACTATTATTTAAAATGCTTAATATGGTGAAACTTCATGTTTTAGTCATTCCGAACATGCCTCGCCAAATATTAGTCAATTTGAAATGTTTCATTTTTTGTGTGAAAATGTTCAATTTCC